>JAKCWG010000514.1:0-68528 GCA_021464415.1 Lonicera japonica
CTCACTCTCGCCTAAATGGTTTTCTAGCACTTTGCCTTCACAAGCACCTCCACATCTTCCTTAGAGCTGATGATTGTGGTGCATTAGAAAAACATAAGATGTAATATGATGCTTAACACCAGGTTTACATTGCTCGTATGCAATCAGATTCCTAAGAAATGACTCAGTAGAGTCATATAAGCACAAAGGCAAGATTTCAAATCTGTTTATACCGCAAGAACGAAATAACCAAGGTAACAAACAGGATGGAGAAGAAGATCTGGTGGGGTTGTAGACATAACATGTTGGATTTCCGGGAATTATAGCACCACACAGAAAAGAAAACCAACAAGATATATTAAAATCGATACCAATGACCTTGCCCTTACCTGCATGGAAGTTAATCCCAACGCTATCAAGTGCAGTTGCAGAATAATTAATTTGGTTATCTTCTAGGATTTTTACCTTACCCCCGGCACATATCCCAGAAAATTTAATAACATAATTGGGTTGGTACACGTCTTGGTCATCTTGGAACTTGCCTGCTTCAAGGTCACGATCTTCATGAGTAGTGTGTGGTAGACGATAGCATTGGTGTAAAAGGTCGAGTATATGGTCTATAGTAGTCCGGTAAACCTTCTTAGTTATCGGGCGTTGAAAATTCATTACATTGCCAAAGAAGTCAAGGACAAAGCGAGCAAGAGGCAGGAATACACGTTCATCTTGGATTTTGCCAATGGTTAGCTTGAACAATTCAACAAGAACGAACTATGGAATTTGATTCTCTATTAGTAACAAGTCGTGACGAATGTCAATGAGCACCAAAGTGTTGCCCAAAATTGGGTCACCCACAAGTTTTTGCGTCAGCTTGGATCTGTACACGAGTTCAACGATGAAACAACCATCAAAAAGTAACATTTGAGCAAACTCATCGTCATCATGAGGCTTTAAACTTCCCCGGTAACAAGCTCGAGCTCGGGGTACTACCTTTATCATGGAGTCAACACATTCTTCCATAATTTGGTAGACATGATTATCAGATTCGTGTACTTTTGCTTCTTCCGGCATACTCCTTTGACGAAAGCTCTCTTTATCATAATTTTTTATCAAACGATTAGTTCGACTAAAGAGGCTTTGCATGTAACTCACTTTATGCTTATCCATATCTTTGAGTTCACTAGCATCTCTATGAATTGGCCCAATGGAGATGAGGCGAGGGCTATACACTTTGTCTTTCTCTTTACGAAGCTTCGAAGGTACCTCGTAAATGGAAGGGATCGATTGCGGGGAAGATCTTTGGCCTCCATTTTCATTTTCTTGGTTGGTTTTGAGCAATTCCCATACGGAGGTGTAAAGCCCATTTCTTTCTATTTTGGGAAGAGATCCTTTATCTTCAATTTCCTCTCCTTGATCGTCATATAAACCATCATGGTCTTCTATATTGGCAGCCATTTGCACAATTGATTCTTAAGAGTAATTTTTTGGTGAAGTATGTCACATATTTCTTGTGAGTCTGCGTATTCTTATTTCTTCTCAAGTCAACTTGGTCCTTGTAGGGAATTAGGGCAGCAAACATGCATCGCATACACAAAATTTCTGCACTAATCATTAAACCCTAGGATCTACACTGTTCAATAAAATCGACAGAAGACATACCTTGTATGAGATTTCGAATTAATGCAACGAAGACGGTGGATTAGATCCTTCAGTTGTTGTCGTCCTAGCGTAGAAAATACGACGCATCTATGGTATGCACACACGAACGAGATCAGATCCTTGCTTGGTGTACTAGCGCCATTTAGGGTTCTCTCAACTATTTCGTATTTCTTGCCTCTGTCACTTTCCTTTTTGGCCAAGAAGAACAAAGGTTCCCTTTTAAAGAGGAACCCTAGTGAGAACCCTAAGCAACAAACAAATTGGGCCCAAGTCTAACTTGGTCCGTTTTAATTTGTTTTGATCCAACTCGTTTTGGTGTGCGACCCTGTAGGTTTATACTTTTTGGCAGTATAATTAAAAGCCCGTTTTATTATACTAATAGTAAGCGGTCTCTAGTAAAACATTACTACTACCCAAAGGGTATAAAGGTCAAAATGATATAACCTTAAATTGATATTCCACATATTAACTCCTTTTGTCAACCGATATCTAGATTGAACACAAGATTAGGCAAGTATCATTCTTGTATAGTTCAATCTTTATTTCTTGATCTCTAAGTATAATTAATCTAATACAAATGACACCTCATTTGTGCATGGCCATGCAAATATTAATTATACTTATCAAGGGGCCCATAGATATCTCTCTCATTATATAAGAGTGGCAAATTCCATCTTGATCAACCACATACATCTACATAGTTTATAGTATGCTTGATCATCATTTTTATAATTACTCGGTCAAGAGCAACGTTTGATGATGCATGACATACTAATCCCTATGTTGGTAACCATGACGATCTCAGGTCTGAGGATAATACGATATCACAAATGGGGAACATCTCTGATGACATTATATAACACTCCTCGCAGTGTCCTCAAAGCGGGTCGGTCCAATACTTTGTTCCATAACAAGTATCAGTGTGTTCAGTTTGATATCTCCATATCCATGACTTGTGGAATATAGTCATCAGCTGACCCACACTCTAATCATTATATCAATGTGATCCTAGGTTATTGACATATGATTAGGGACATCTAAATAATATTATTATAACATTACTAGCATCCCACAATCAAGTCACGTACTTGATGAACTAGTATTAATATATATATATATATATTATTTACAAGAGAATATAAAGTAAACTGAAATAAACTTTATTAATGACAATAAGCATAAGATATCCATGTACAAATCATAATCTATAAATAATCCTAAGACATATCTCTTTCAGTCTTGTACATTATATTCATTACAGTTGGCTATGTTTGATTTTAAAGGATTCCGACAAGTAGATAGAAAAAAACTTAGTGGGGTAGGAAAAAAATTTAATAATTTGTGAAGCTTGAATTTATGAGGTTCTTTGTATATATCCACGACAGTTGGAATTTTTTTATTTTTTTTAAATAAAAAAATTGTTTTTGGTCTTGGTCTTTAATTATTAAATGTGAAGGCATGAAATAATCAACGAGTTATAATGGTTTGGTTGGTGGAGGATGAAAAACGCTTTTAAATTCGTGGCTTTCAAGCTTGGACAGAAATCTAGAGAGGGAGAGAGGGAGGAAGTACATTTTGTCATGGAGGGGATGGAGCAAAGCTTTTAATTTGGGACTTTTGTTCTTTTAATTTTGAGCTGCCCGTTTGGTTGCTGGTTTACGTTAAAATTTGAAAACCGCCTCAGTATTTTTTGCCACAGCCCATACGCACTGGTGCGTACAGGGAAGGCACCACTAGTTAGTTTTTTTAGCAAATATATTTTGGAAGTGTTATGAATGTTACTCAAGTTTATTTCGTGCAAGAACTTTATTCCTGAATTTAATTACTTGAACGGGTACGTTAAATAAAAATTGAAAATAAATTTCGGTTAAAGAAATCTTCAAAAGGATATTTTTGGATTTAGAAGTTCAATTTTTAAGGACTAGAATAAATAAATAATCCAATTTGATTATCCTTTATCATTTAAATCATTGCTTTTTCATTGATCAAATTCTAAATACCAGAAAAGTGTGTGCTGTGGGGACAGTCTAGCTAACATGCAACTTCTGCAAAAAGGGATTTTGTTTTGATAATAACACATAAAATGTGTGACTTATTAGTTAGAAAAAAGTACTATATATAGTGAGTTATTTACCCCTAGGAGCCTTGTGGCACAAAACAGAGTGAGGACTAAATTGCTAGAATTAAAGTAGGTCTCGTGTTGAAGTCGTAAATGAGAATTGGAGGGAATTAAACAAATCGGAGCTATATGCTCAGCAATTTGTTTAATTTTCTCCAATATCTCATCTCCGATTTCTATATAATCTCATATAAAATTTGTAACTAGATTTTGTATTCGAGTTGTATGTGAGAATATGAGGGAATTAAATAAAACCGGAGCTAAATGTTAAACGATTTGTTTAATTTCCTCTAATATATCATCTCCAACTTCAATATACATAGAAACCAGATGTTGTATTTGAGAGTTGTATGGGAGAATTGGAGGGAATTAAATAAATTTGGAGCTATATGCTCAGCAATATGTTTAATTTCCTCCGATATCTCATCTCCGACTTCTATATTTATATACTCATAAAATTTATAATCAAATGTTATAATTGGAGGGAATTAAAAAAAATTGGAACTAAATGTATAGCAATTTATTTAAGTTTCTCCGATATATCATCTCTGACACTTTATATATATATACACCAAGTCGTACATGAGAATTGGAGGGAACTAGTGTTAATTGATTCCTTTCTTCCAATGTCTCATCTACAACTTCTATATTTATAAAGACAAGCTTATAACCAGATCTTGTGTAGCAACTCTGCCCTACCATATTTTCTTACACAATTTAAGCTCCATAATTTATAGAAAAAATGAAAATGAAAGAGCATAGAAAGGTGGAGTTTGTTCTCATAAATGTACTAAAATCAACTAAAAGCATACTAGTGCATCCTCGAATGGTTTACCGAAAAGAAGAACCCAATACAAAAAAGCACACTCACAATAGAGAAATAAGAAATAAAGCAACAATCGCACAAGATAAGGTTCTTACCAAAGTGTCGACGTAAACGCCACTATTCCACACAGATGATAACTTCTATTGATAATTGGAACAAAGAGATTATTACAAGCACATAAGAAAAAATCTCACCAATTTTACCTCTGAAGTCTCTCCTACAAATCTTTTTACACAAATGAGCCAAAAACAACACTAAAAAAAAAATGCCTGGGACCATGATCGATCATGGTAACCCCATGATCGATCATGAAAGTGCACTGCCGCAAATTGCCAATACCATGATCAATCATGGTCCACCTTTGGAGAGCCAAACTTACACTACATTCAATCCAAGATAAATTAGGTAAAGAATTTCGGCATACTGGACTATAACTCTTTAATCTAACTCCCTCTAGCTCACAATTCTATGAGTTACGTGCTCTCTCTATCAAACTTCCATGATTAATTTACATATTTTATATTATATTAGATTTTCACGCACAAATAATTATTACCCTATTTGAATATAAGTAATTATAAAAAATTAATACACAGTACATTGAAGAATGATGTAATACGTGAGATTGTAAAAATTTGTTGCTTACGTTTAAGTGCAATTTGTGCGGCTAAATGGGATCTTAGACAACATAGGTTTCCATACATTTAGTTTTTCATTTTTATCTTTGTTTTAATAAAACCCACAACCCATGTAAAATGATGAAATTTTGGTCTAAATTTAATTTTTTTAAAAAAATAAGAAGCCAAGCCGCCTAGAGCCGCCCAATCCCGCCTATCCCCACCTAACCCCGCCAAGTGAACAGTCCCCCCTTAATCCAACGCCTAACCCTTATTCCCTACTAAAAGGCACCACCTAGTGCCTAGGCCTCCTTTTAGAAAATTGGTTAAAATATGCCTAGCGACTATATATTGAGATTTATTTATCCATCTTTAGTATTACGAGTACAAAAATAAATATTAAAAATACAAACAATGTTAAAGAAGTTTTATAAATAAATAAGGTTGTACTTATTGCATAAGTAAATATTGGGTGTCGCATGTACAAAAATGTTATATCATTACCTTAAATATTGTAATTATGTGTTGCAGCATGCACAAAGTTGAAATACAATTGCTTTCCTATGTTATAACTATTCATTGTGTATCAAATTAAAAACGACACTTGAACTTTTCTTTTAGGAATGTCTCACTTTAAAATTTTAATTTCTTTTTTAATACATAATCAATGGATGGACAGGCAATAGGAAATATGTTATAAAAGTTAAAGTGAGACATTCCTAAACTTTTTTGAAGTGGAAAGAATAGTGTATATAATTTACTAAACTTTTTTGCTTGGTTTTTAGTAGTACTGTAATTGTTCGGTTACGTTTTCCTTTCTTTTTTGCTATATATTGACAGATTGCTACAATTTATTTTTTTCATTTTTTTCTTTCACGATTGATTTTTTTTTGTAATGTCTCATACCGTACTATACTATACTGATATTTTTCGTGCAGAAATTCAGTATAGTTTTGGTATGGCAATGGTGTGAGATTTTTGCGTACCAAATTTTTTGTATGGTATACGGTGCATTCAGTATGGCATAATATTGTACCAAATCCACCCCTAAATTTAATAGATAAAGCAAAAGATCAAGGGCGATGATATTTATACGCTACAAAATATTTGGTCACATTCTCACTTTCATTTGATCCTTGATAACCGAGTAAAGTGTATATTACTTAGTTCTTAAAGGTCAAGTATAAACTTATACTCGGCGTTTAGGGGCTAAGTAACCTATTATCAAACTTATACTTGATAATTAAAAATTGAGTAATACATATCTTATTCAATTTTCAAAAATCGAGTAAAAAGTAATTAATATTTTATATGGTGTAAATATCATCCAAGATCAACGTACACAATGAAATAATAATTTTCTGATTTTCCTTCCTCAAACGAAAAACTGTGACAGCTAGGTTAGTCAAAATATTAAACAAAAACATGCACCAAATGATGACATCCCATTATCTATATATGTATCTATACAGTCCCCTTCCTATGCGCATTACTATTCACGCACTGTCCGTACGCATTGGGCCATTTGGCACGCTTCCCGATGGAATTTTTTGATGAAATTTTGTGGGGATGTTCTTCAATGTGTGTAGAACATCTCCACCAAATTTCATCAAAAAATTCAACCGGGAAGTAGGTTAACTACGTGATTGAAAAATATTGGATTTTATATATCTATTTCTGGACCAATATTTTTCAATCTCGTAGTTAACCCACTTCCCGATTGAATTTTTTGATGAAATTTGGTGGAGATGTTCTACACACATTGAAGAACATCCCCACAAAATTTCATCAAAAAATTCCATCGGGAAGCGTGCCAAATGGCCCAATCCGTACGGGGCAGTGCGTGAACAGTAATGCGCATAGGAAGGGGACTGTGTATCTATATATATATATATATATACTGATATACTAATTATAAAGTGTGAATAAGAGCGCGAATTTAAACATCTATCAATCAGTTCGGAATATTTATTCTTTACTAATTACTAAATTAAAAGTATGCACTGTTAATTAGTCATTAGATTACTAATGAAAAGTTTGCAATGTTATTTATTGTAATAATATTTAAATTTTTAAAGTACGCGGGCCATTGACCACAATTTTGCGTTTTGTCTTTTAAATTACTTTCACTGTTTATTATGTAATTTACAATTTGTTTTCTTACCGATAAAGCTGGCTCACCTTTATGTCTAAGAGGATCTCCAATGGTAAATGTATAAATTGGTTGTGTAAAAATATGTGGACCAATAAAAAATAGACATTTGGAGGATAAAAATTAATTTTACACAAATATTTTACACATTCTCATTTGTACTCCAATGGTACACTTTAAGCTTGTTGTGTAAAATTTGAATAAACCAATGATATTGTACGACATGAAATATATATATTCACATGTAATATTCAATATTTTTTATGAATATTTTTTATTTATAATTTAATAGTCAATATGGGTATTATTTTAAAGCTTTTGATGAGTAGAATTCAAATATAAAAATATCATAATAAAATCATATTTTGATTTTTACTTATATTACATTTAATATTTTGTAAAAAGTTGGAGAGAGAAAATGATGATGTGGATGTGTAAAATACATACCCATTTTATACAAGTGATGATGTGGCATATAAATAACACCATTGGAGCACCAAAAATTATACAAATTATGTAAATTTTACACAAATCCTATATGTCATAGTTTACACGTCCATTGAAGATGCTCTAAGTCAAATCCTTTTATTACTTTTGATCCATAGACTAATTTCACAAGGTATAAGACTAACACAAAAAATCCAATAGATAGGAGAGACAGAAATTTTGTACCCAAAAATAGAAGAGAGAGAGAGAGAGAGTGAGTGAAATCACGTGATCTTGATCTTGATATGGTGGACCGGACTAACCTCGTCAATTTTGTCTAAGTATATTAGTCGACGGGAGCGTGGTTAGGAAGAATATTGTGGGATGTTTTGACCCAACTTAATAACTGTATATGAGATTTTTATCTCATACGGTTCCTCGTTCAATTCTTTCAAAGTCATTGGATCTTTTTCCGCATTCGAGAATCCCCTCCCTTCTTCCACTTCGTCCCAAAGAGTAACTAAAAAAAGCACAAGTAAAGAACTTCTTCTTCTTCTTCTCTCTCTTTTACAAGTCCCAATCTTTTCCCAACTCATTTCACCATGCATATAGTCCTATTTCTCTCAAATTTATCCTTTTTTCTTGCCTCTAATTATTACATAATTAATAATAATACTACCACTACTAGTACTAACAATACTAAGTATTTTGAAGTTAATTATTAAAAATTTGATCGAATTTGATATCTAATAAATTTTTACAATCCCTCATTAAGCGTCATTTTTTCATGTTTTTGTAACGCCGACGCAATGTTGTAATTCTACTTTGCAAGTATTTATGTCACAAAAAATTGCACTTAGACGTAAGCAACGAAATTTTACAATCTCTCCTATTATATCGTTCTTCGATGTACTTTTTACTATTTGTTTTATGTTTTAAATTACTTATATTAGGATATGACAATAATTATTTGTGCAAGAAAATCTAATATAATATAAAATATGTAAATTGGTCAATAACAAATTATAAAGCTATAATATATTTGATTGTAAAAAGAAGAAGAAGAAGAAGAAGAAGAAGAAGAAGAAGAAGAAGAATTTCCTTGCTTGTGCTTTTTTTTTCCTCTTATTCAACCACATCAAGACCAAGATCACGTGATTTCTCTCTCCCTCTCTCTCTCTCTATATATATATATATATCTTATATTTTGGGTTGGTCTCATAACGTATAAAATTTCTATGTCTACTATTTTTTTTTGTGTTAGTTTTATAGCTTGTGAAATTAGTCTATCAAAAGTAAAAGGATTTGACCAAGACATAAATAGGTTGAATGAATCAATGTTCGTATATCATTCCAAGTATACCTGTATGGGAGCTAATTCACTTTGAAGGAAAAACTTTTTAAGCTTGCGCATGTCTCATCTAACAAAAAGTGGTCGATCTTCTTCTGCAGCCTCGTTTCCGTCAATAACCATAGTCACCTCGCAGAACCAATATTATTTTATTATTAGTTCAATAGACAAGATATATATGTACTGTCAATTATGTCTTTTAAAACAAAAGTATGAATTTAAAGTACCATTAGAAATGGCACACATCTTGTAACAGTAGATGGTCTGCTAACTTTGGCCATAGTTGACTCCATCAGCCACTCATATATAGTTAATGTCCAATTGTACTTGTTCATTACCTCTATGCTCACAAGCAACTTCCCAATGAACCATGGTATCTTATTACATGTATTAGGGAAGAACAAGCTATTACGTAGCAAGTTGCAAATAAGCTATGTAATTTTATCCATTATGTGCTCTTAATTTCCTTACAATCTAATGCACTACTTGTGTTTTCTGAAGATGACCTCTTTTAACGATATTTCTTGCAAGTCATTTTTTTAATTGTAGTTTCCAATAATATCAATCCTTTCACCTACACATGGTATCCCGATTATTTTGGATACCCAATTAGGCGTTAGCTTAACATGTTTACCCCTAAAAATGAAAGTTCAAGTTTCAACATTTTAACATCTTATAATTCGAATAAGGTCCATGTCTGACTTTCGGTGCTTGTTGATCGGGATGAAGCCTTGGTTGTACATGTCAAATAGTTTCCAAAATGGAGTCCTTATAATTGAATTAATATGAGCAACATAGAAACCCCCGGCATTAAACAAGATCATTGACCATCCCAATGATACCATATTCGAGCAGAACTGATTTGTTGTCAATACGGCCGATTCATCATCTAACTGAACCTAAATGATCATTTTTTTATATAAATATTAGTCCATTATATAGCAACATTGACGAATAATACGTCCTTTATAATTGAACGTAAATAACTTTATTATATTAATAATTTACCTTTTTTGCCATGCGTCTCTTTTGGTAAGTCCCATGTCTGCCCATTTTTTATTCATTGGAAACATGTACTTCGTCCATTTTCAGATGCGGTATGTTTATGTCACTAATAAATGCATCTGAAATCTTTAAAAAGTACATAATTGTCTTTAATTTTAACACCACAAAAATGTATTATTGTTAACCAAGTATTTTGCAAAATTTATTGACAGATAAAAGAAATTCTTGTAATCTACCCGATTGGTTTGCAATTTAAACAGTGGACTTCTCCGTGGAAGGCTTATTTTTTGAGGAATTTCCTGAATTTTGGACATAGTAAATAAGAAATTGTTTAACATTTGTTCCCCCCATATTGTAAAATAATATGTCAAAACATATCTAGCATGAAATACATATATATTACATTTAAAGCACAAGAATGGTCATAACTATTGATATTAATATTATTGACAAATGAAACAATGAGTCATGTATATAACAGTTGGTTAATTAGTAATTAATCAAATAAATAGCCTAATTGTTTTTCCACCTGTTACATAAACATGTACTTTTAATAAGTTATTCAAACTAATATACAAAACTTAACAACAATGCTCAAATCGAAAAAATAGGGTTCCAACATAATCACATATGTGCAGAAAAAAATATACACATACAATGTATCTATTAAATTCGGGTTCTGTTACGGTTTACTTGTTCTTTATGGCTTGTCATTCCTCCAGTATTATAAGTAGGTAATCGATTTGTTTAGCGTCCGTTTCGATGTAACTTTACTCTCTAGAACTGGACTGACGATCGACCACTAATACAAGTATTTATAAAGTAAGATTGTGTTTTTTGTTTTTTTTTTGTGTTTGTTATTTTGTTTTTTTTTTGGTCACATCATCGCAATATGTTTAGCAGCTATCCGGCCATGATTTTAAAGCAGATTTTGCGAAGAATAGATGCGTAGAAGATTGTATTTAGTTGAAGAATTTTGTAGAGTGATAGTGAGTAAATATCTATTTGTACTGCAGTGTAAACGTTAGTAATTAAGACAAATATAGCCTTTAACAAATCGTACATTGGACCACATACAAATCAGCGATTAGATAAACCAATATTCCCTTGTGATAAGTAGAAAGTTCCGAAATCAGTTAAATGGTCCCGGATTTGAGAGTTGGACCTTTTTAAAAATATTGAATTTTATAATAAAACAAAGCATCAATATTCATTTTAAATTCATAACCATATATTAAAACATATAAAAACTTTTCATTGCAATATTATGTTTGATTACAACAAATACCATTTTTCTTTTTTGAATAATGCTTAAAGAGTCATAATATTCAAGAGAAAACTATGCAACAAATACATAAAATTTTAATTACATCTATGTCATATGGATGACAATCATTTTATACAGATAAGTTAAAGCAAATGTTGTGAAAAATCATCTGATTATACACAAATAAAAAACATGGTATTTGTTAAAATAACTATAAAGAGTTGATTATAAGAGGCATCTGGAAACTAAATTATTTTGATGTTGTTTAGTTTCGTTTTAAAGAAAAATATAAGGGCATGATTTTCAAAAAAGAGAATGTCAATTGTTATTATTACTTGAAAATTTTAATAATGCATAAACAGATATTTAAATTTAAACCTAAGTTACATTTTCAACATACGATAACATTGTCTATATCACATGTCTGCAAAAGCTTTTAAATTTTTGATGTTCCTAATCTTATACTATAAAATAATCTTATGATTCAATTTCTCTGAAAATCGTACGCTAGATTCTAGGTTACTATTGTATATTTACATTAAATAAGTTATTAGTAGTCATATAACCTATAATAGATATAAAATACTTAAACAAATGATAACATTGTCTATATAACATGTGTCTAAGAGCTTTCAAATTTTTTATGCTCCCAAGGTTATACTATAAAATAAACTTACTGATACAAAGACACCGACTATAAAATTTTCGATGTTCCCAATGTTATACTATAAAATAACCTTACTGATTCAATTTCTCTAGGTTACTATTGTATATTTACGTTCAATAAGCCATTGAAATTAATTAGTAATACTAAAAAACTGCACGACATATGCAGTTCAAAAAAAATAAAAAATAAATAAACATGCCAAATATAGTAAATAATAATAGTTTTTTAACCAAAAGTAATCAAGACCAAATCTGCAATCTTTTTTTCGAAAATGAAATACCAATTTACATACTTCAAACCATACCATCAATCTCCAGGATGGAAATTTTTAGAGGAGGAGCTATGCCAATAAAGATCATCATTGTCCAGTTCCGATTGATCCTCATTATGATTTATAACTTCATCACCGCCCGTAGATATATCCTTGTTGTTTAGTTCTTCATTTTCTTCTCATTCCTCCTCTGCAATACCCCGTGTTCTATTTTCGAGCTAATCCTCTTCTTAAACCCGGATAAGGCGTAATCTTCATTAGGGCATGAACTTTTGGTTTCGGACTCTTCTTAGCTGATCCCATACTTTGAGCATGTCCTCTGCAATACCCCGTGTTTTCACTTTGCACGATTTCTTAATTTTGGCTAACTTTGAGGTTTTGTAACTCCGTTGTCTTTTATCCGATTAAGTCACTGTTCATTCCTATGTCTAGGTTTTGATGCATTCCAAAACTTTTATGTTTTGACTGAAAGCCAATTCATACTCTTCATTGGTCAAAATAGCACGCGAAGTAGGCCGGTCGCTAAAATATAATCGTATCGTAACTCGATGACAGACTGTTGTCTTCTACAAATTTTTGGTATTAATCTATCGAGATTTTGGATAAATTTTCTCTTAGGAAGTTTTAGATATTTGAATTATCTTTCCATGGATATAAAGATCACCTAAATCGGAGTTTTGAACAAAACGTTATGACCAAAATACGAGCAGTGCACTAGAGCTCAAAAAGCTATAGTGCGGACCGGTATAAGGTTTTTCCAGACCAGACTGGCATGTAAGTTTTGGTCCGTTTGAGTATTATAAATTGGTATTTAGCCCCCCTTTTCCTCATATTTCAACCCAAACATCCTATAACCATTTAGAGAGAGAAAGAGAGCTCTTCTTAGAGAGATATTAAGGGATCTTTAACCATCCATCATCCGTAGACCAAATTCCCACCAAATCATCCTTAACCCATTATTATTCATCATTTTCCTCATCCTCCATTGTTGGAGCTTAAAGCTATTTGGGGGATATTAGAGATTCACTTAATTTGGCTCAATCTTCAAAGATAAAGCTTCAATAAGGTGGAAACACTAGTACTCAAACTCTATTTCAAGTTATTATACAATATTTGCTTCAAATCAAACTAAACTTGGGGTTTTTACCCAAATTGCATGTTTGACGTAGCGGAAAGCTATGAAATGGGATTTAAACTCACAATATAGAGAAAAACACTCAAAATATTATTAAAGATGAATTGCCTAAACGATTACAAGAATATTCTCTTATAAGAAATTACAAAACACTTTATTTCTTATAACGAAGTTCAGGACTTTTTAACGAAGTTCAGGACTTTTTAGAAGCTAAAATGACTTGATTTCTCTGGGCCGTTTCGGGTTAAACTAGCCAGGCCCCACGCAATTCTGGTCTCGTCACTTTTTGAGCCAGGCGGGCTTACGACGATCCAGTGTTGTTAAATACAGGTCCGCTACCTGTTCTACATCAATGTTCATGGGAGTTTGGGTTGTTTTTTCGTAATTCTTTGGTTGATTTGCATCTCATATGACTTCAATATGATTTTTATATATAAACCCCTAACTATAAGTTAACTTCGAAGAGGATTAGTGTAAAACCCACACCTATGGATATGCTAGCGAACAATAAGTCATGATGTGCATATATATGAAGTTATATACGGTATTATAAGTATGATTTGATTATGACTACTTATATTTTTGGTATTAATGTTGTATATATATAAGTTATGGATTATCTTTTTGAGAAAATTTCTGAATAACTAGCCAGTCCGTAACTATGCTGGACACATTTTTATATCTATTTTGAAGGAATTCTTTGTTAAGAACTTATGCAAAATTTTATATTGATTTCAATTTACATAAAGGATATTTTTATTTGGCTTTGAGCCAAAGTAATGAAGGGTCGTGAAATTTCCTAACGAGTGAAGTTTTTTTAAATCAACCATTAATTAACGGACTTGGCGAATATAGTCTAAAGTACAAAACAAGTATCATCTTATGTTATTCGAAATCATATGATTTAATGGATGATTCATATTTTTGTAAGTTTCGATTGCATATATATGGTATTTGTGTATCAATATGGTTTTCTGTTTCCTTTACACATGTTGGTTAGTTAATGAGTTCAGTATGAACTGTTATGTCATTTCGTTTGGCACAATTGTACGTTTGTCAATTTAATACGTGGTCAAGTTGCCTAGATACTCATACATATGGTTGCGCTAGTCTATGATTAGTCCCAGGTTTGGTCTCTAAAGGTTGGGGTCGAAAGTTGGGACACAGTGCCCCTGAGTGTAAGACCTGAAACCATGCACGAAAACTAATAGGAGGCCCTACTTCCGCGTGGGTGAAAGGCCACGAAATACATACCTGGTTATATGCTTGGCTAGTTACGGATTATGGAGACGATTGTCTCGGATTTGATACACTTAGATGCTATAATTGTGATGCCAAGTTTTATAAACTAGCCAACGATTTTATAGATATACTTTCCTATTATGATTTACATGTATCGTGCTAATATTTTCTTATTGTACTTTTAGGGTGGGAATGTCATTGACAAGCATATCACATAAAATTCTTTTTCATTGTATTGATAAAGTGAACTTATACACATACAAAGGATTTTATAGAATTGGGATATATATATATATACGTATGATAATAATAAAACTATTTCCATTATTATGCATAGCATGCATCATTTTACAACGTATTTTATATATAAAACCTTATAGTCCCCACTGAACATGTGTTTGGCTCACTTCCATTTTCCAAACTAGTTTTGTTGGAATATCTCCAGAGATGGCATGCGTATAGAGTCTAGAAACCTCTAATGGCTTTAGAAGCCTTTATTTATCCGAGGATAACTTATAATTTATGTATTTAGCATATTATAGGATGCCTTGTATAAGTAAACCTATATTTGATTCCAATGTATTATTTATCGTATAAATGATGTAAAGCTTGTTAACTAAAGTTGGGACCTCGTTGGAAGGTTGTTTATATATGTAAATGTTTGTATTTTGTATGATTGAGAACTTGTTAATGTGGAGTTAAATTTTCTAGTTAATCTTTATTACATTATTCACAGGTTTTGATTTGTTAAATTTACAAACTCCACATGCCAATTTTTTTCTTAAACGGGGTTTTAAAACTAGAAACGTTTTCGATAATATATAAATTGGTTTAATTCAAACCCGTCATCGTGTACGGCATCGTGATTAACTGAGTGTCGGAGGTCTAAACTTTGTAACGGGATTTGATGCGTCACATCCTCCACCCAAGGCAGTTCCTCGTGATACTCCCTATTGCCATGTTCAATGTCCTCGTCATCTACATATTCCCCCGTCTCATCACGTCCATCTCCATTACTGTCTATATTATTGGATTCATAATCAAATTTATCCTCTATGTCAGCATCCATATTTACACCATGAATCTCTTGTTTAATAGTGTTTTCATCGTTTTCAAATGCAATACGTTCAATATATGGATGAGTAAAACCTAGTGGAGATGTTTGTTCATTCATCATTATATGTATATATATATATATATATTATACATGCATATATTGACTACTTGCTAGCTATCAACATTATATATAGTTCGAACTATATATAATGTTGCTAGCTCGCAAGTAGTCAATATATGAACATAATATATATATATATATATATATATTTAGTGTGACGTACGTTTATACAATAAAATAAAAAGAATTAAAGATGGAGAAATTCAATTATCAAAAGTATAAACTTAATAAAGAAAACACTACTTCAATTCACTTCATATATATTCATAAAAATGATAATATATCCACCCAGAAGGTGGGTACCAAAAGTACTTTCAAATAGCAACATAATAATAATAATAATAATAATAATAATAATAATTACTCCTCGATCACCTTAACCCATTAATACTTCATAATTATATATATAAATATAAACTAAGTAAAACCCTTGCCTTATAACCTAAGATTAGAACAAAACATTAATATCATCACCTCACCAAAAAAAAATCCTCAAACAAACTTAATCCCATCACTTCAAAAAAAACCATCATATAAACTTGATCCCATCGATAACCTCACAAAAAAACCCTCAAACAAACAAAATTGATCCAACCGACTACATAAATGCAGCTGGAGAAGAAAGCGGAGGATGACTAGCCAGAGCCGAGCATGTGAAACGAGCACCTAGTCCATGAAACAATTCATCAATATATATATATAATAACCTTTAGAACCATATAATAATTAATTAGCACATTTACTACCATACCCACACACACGCACATATAAATACAAAAATGTTAAAAAAAGAAAAAAATGGATTTAAAAAAAAAAATATCAAGTAGAATACTAGTAGAGGACTTATACATGTAGGAGAAAAATGTCGTAGCAAAGCAATACAAGGCCACACCAAGAGCAGTGAATGTAACACTTCCTTATGTCGTAGAGTTGTCCCAATAAAGATGAGGAATTCACTCTCTGAACTGAACCTACAGCTCATGTTGCAGCATCTCCTTCTTTTGGTTGGACCAGTGGAGTAGAAAGGTTGTCCTAACCAAAGAGAGCTCTAGCAGCCGACCGTGTAGTAAAACTGGAGACAACAACTGTCACAGGAAGAATCTTTTGTGCAATTGGATATAATAGCTTGGATGAAAGCTGCTACACTTGATCGTATAGCCTATCCCTCTTACTTGCATCATCATCTATCATTTGACCCGCCATACTAAGCCTACTAAGAGCAAGGGTTGTCGAAGTATGCAGAGTAAGGAAGAACGGAATGACGAGAGAGTAGGAGACCCACATTGCCTCATTGCAAGTTGTCGTCTTGCCAAATAGAGCATAACAAGTGCCATAAAAAATGGCCAGAACAATGACAGTCAAAGAGTACAATGTCACTGCAGCATTCGCTTGCTTCTCAACTGAATATCCTCCTTATGGAAGAGGACGCTAGTTCTCATGAAATGGTTGTAGCGTTTCATTTGGATAATTTATATTTCCTCCTCTACAAAATAAATAAATTTAAGTTTTGCTAGAGAAAGATCATAGAAAATTAGAACCAACAAATTAAAACAGTACATCCAATATCATGGTTAATATATTATAATATAAAATAACTTGATAAGTTGAACAAATGAAGAAGGAAATTAAATTTTTTTTAATTCCTATTTTTAAACACTTTTACAATACGGATGTTATAATTGCAAAATAACATTTTAAAAATCATATTTTTAAACAGATAATTTCAAGTAGTAGTATATAACCCGATTTTCTAGTATTTTAACAATTTTTTTAGTATGATTACTGTAATAGTATGAACAAATATAAATACTTAAAAAATCTCGTGCAAAAAGATATAAAGATACAAATAGTTTATATATCTTTTGTAAACATACATACAGATATAAACAGTTTATATATTTTATTTTAAAATATATATACAAATATAAAAAAAATTCATTAAATATACACTATATATTAATAATTGCCCCATAATAATAAGGCTTGTTTAATTTTTTTTTGGATGCATGTCGAAAATATACTAAATCATACTTTGAACAGTTAATTTTTAGTTGAAAAAATTTAATATAATTTCTATGTGATTTATACTAATATATGCGTTGGACAAATGAACTAATACTACAGTTAAAACGTTTTTTTTAAATCCTAGAAACAATAAAAAGAAAAATAATAAAATATTAATAATAATATAAGACATTATAGATGTGTATTAGTGCCTTGAACCACACTAACTTTCAGAGGATGAAACATAACTGTTTCGGAGTAAACAAACCGTTATTGCGTCCCTTCAGTTCTGATTGCTCACGTCAGAATACTAATTGTCATGATCATAGGACAATCATCAACTGGTTATATGGGTTTAATGTTGCTAATGATCATATCCAAAGAATGGAAAAAACTTGTAAGAACAATTATGTGTCACGATAATAGTAGGTCTTTAAGAAAACAAACTATTTTCCCGTAATTCTAGAACCAACCAAGTGCCAAAAGATGAATGAACAACCGTCCACACTAGATTTTACTCAACCATATATTGAATGTATTATAGTTGAGAACGATGGAAACACCATTGGACAAGAGATTCATGGTGTAAACATGGATGCTAACATAGAGGATTATGTTGATTATGAATCCAATAATACAGACGATAATGAAGATGGAAATGGGGTAGACCACGAAGATGACGAGAACATTGAACATGAAAATGGGGTGTATGTCAAAGAATCGCCTTGGGTGGAGGACATGATTGGTTTGGAGAGAGAAGAAAATGAAAAACTAAACAACACGGATACATCTACGAGCAGTGATGAAGCTATAGATCATAATGAGGATCAATCGGAACTGGATGATGACAATCTTTACGCGCATAGCTCCACCTCCGAAAATTTGTATCCTAGAGTTTGATGGTATGGTTTGAAGTATGTAAATAGGTATTTCATGTTCGAAAAAAAAAATTCAGATTTGGTCTTGATTGCTTTTGGTTAAGAAATTGTTATTATTTACTATATTTGGTTTGTTTATTTTAAAAAAAATTGAACTGCATACGTCGTTCCATTTTTTAGTATTACTAATTAATATCAATAGCTTATTATGGTAATGTTATATCTGGATTATTGATTTTGGAAAAGTTCTCTTATTTAATATTAACGAATGATTCATAGTACATAAAAATAAGGATCTGTATTTTTTTAATCAAACATTAATAGGTTATTATTGAGAACAATATGACGCACATATAGTGTAATATAATAAATTACAAAAATATTATATTATGTTGCAAATCATGGTTAACAAAACTCCATAGAATGGGTACCAATTATATGACTCCAACAGGTGAACCCTCCAAACATCTATTACAATATTAGTAAGGTTTTTATTGTATAAGTTTAAATATGACACTATACATATAGTAAATCAAAACCACAATAACTTATCCCATCTTTTGAACCTCCTATTACGATGAATCCAAATTGAAACATCTTCCCAGATAAAAAATCCGCACCCGACATTCTGCAAGATATAGGTTTTTGGTAAATACAATGGTTAATGTATATTGTGTAATACAAGCACTTAAAAAATGGAAAAACTTACAAGACCATTGGGGTAAGGAAATGACAACCAGGATTTTTGGATGTAGTCGATGTCCTTGTAACAACAGCATGTCCACAATAACACAAAAAATCCATTATTATATGTATGTGCTAACAAGTCTTAATTATGTTGTGCTGTATTTTGGGATGTCTTATTCATAGTAATAAATATACATGTTTTGGCGATAATATATAGGAATTGGAAAGTACATATGGATGGTTATTCGAATTTTTGAAATATCTTTAAATTTGTTTGAGAAACTAACGGGTATTGAAATAAAGAAATACATTGTAATTAGTAGCTTCTAGGTGGTGAAGTTAAGCTTTGTAAATCTTTTCTTCCATCGTTGGGAAAGAGGTTCATTGATTTGGTGTCATTTATTAAATGGACAATATTATAAATTTTGGTTACATATACAAAATACAATATGATATAGCTATTTAAAATTTTTCAACCATAGGCCAATAGTATTTCTGAAAAGGTGTGATTAGGTTACCATTATTTGATTAATATCTTTTAGCTAATTTTGTGTATCTTAGGAGAATAAAGTGATATATATATACAGCTTATTTCCCAAAATGCACTGATGCGTACGCATTAGTGAGTTTTCAGTGGGACCCAACTTATTTCAAAATGGAGAGAAAGCGGATGGAAGAAAAATAAAACAAAGAAGAGTTGTCCCTTTTTCTTTCACAAGTACCGACTAAAACCTTCTATCTCTCTCAAATCGAGCTATCTCCATCATAATCTTCTCCTCTCTCGAATCATCCTCTCTCTCTCACTACTGATTGACCTCATGTCTCTATCTCTCTACCGTGGACAAGCTTCTATGACTGACCTCTTCTCTCTCTCACTACCGATTGACCTCCTGTCTTTATCTCTCTATCGTGGACAAGCTTCTATGACTGACCTCCTCCCTCTCTCGTCGACAAACCCAAAACCAACTCTTCTCTCCCAAACATTGAAGGAGATCAACAGAAGTATTGATTTCATTTTCCACGTACTGTACTCAATTTTGGATTTAATGCACCCAAAACTTAACAAGTATTAAACCCAAAATTGGGTACAGTGGCAAAACGAAATCAATACCTTTGTTGATCTTCTTCAATGTTTGGGAGAAAAGAGCTAGGTTTGGGTTTGTTGACTGTAAAGAGAGAGAAGAGGTTAGTCCGTTTTTTATTTGTCCACGGTAGTGAGAGAGAGAGGAGGTCAGTCGGTAGTAAGAGAGAAGGATTCGAGAGAGGAGAAGATTGCGATGGAGAGAGCTCGATTTGAGAGATAGAGAGATAGAGAGAGAGAAGATTTCAGTCGATACTTGTGAAAGAGAGAGGGACAACTCTTCTTCATTTAATTTTTCTTCCATCCGCTTTCTCTCCGTTTCGAAATAAGCTGGGTCACACCGAAAATTCACTAATGTGTACGCATTAGTGCATTTGGGAAATAAATTATATATATTAATGTATTTTCTAGAAGTATTTATTCAACTATAACAGATGTAATGTTTTGGAATGTGTTTGGATTTTACTGGAAAATCTATAACTACGATAAATATATAAATTGGATGCATTATGTACGAAAAAGTGAAATTAGGAAGTGGTTATATGTTTATATATCACATGTATATTTTGACCCTTACCAGACGCAAAATATGGTTGGTTAGAAGAATAAAGGTTCTATGTCATACCATCTCTACGTACTAGTAGTCTTAAAATATAGTATTTTAGAATTTCAACCTCTTGGATGCCTAACAAAAGTTTTAGTTGTAGGTGATTATCTATTTATATATCACATGATCATGTTATATTAAAAATGAATCAATCAACTTAACAAGTATGAACTGCGATAAATATATATGTGTTTCAGTGTAGTTATAATACTCAATGTGATCGTACTTGATATCTCATATAAAATTGAAGACATATACTACAAATATATGTATAACGCAAACGTAAGCTGAAAATTCAATATACCAATATATGGTGTTTGGAGCTTTTTGACACATCTTATATTAAATCTATCGTAAAATAAGAAATGTAAGAATTAACAATTACATTGGGTATTTTTAGTTGTTTCGCAATTTATAACTAGTATACATAATAATGGTAAGAAAAATGCAATTATATACTTATTATAGTTAATATGACTACTACATAACTTATTGAATGTAAATATAAAATATTAACCTAGAATTTAGCGCACGATTTTCAGGGAAATCATAAGGTTATTTTATAGTAAGGTTACTTTACATGTAAACCATAACAGAACCCAAATTACCTACTTTTAATACTAGATGAATGACGAGCCATAAAGAACAGGTAAATTATAACATAACCCAAATTACCTACTTCTAATACTGGAGGAATTACGAGCCATAAAGAATAGGTAAACCATAACATAACCCAAATTTAATAGATACATTGTATGTGTATATTTTTTTCTGCACATATATGATTCTGTTTGAACCATATTTTTTTGATTTGAGCATTGTTGTTAAGTTTTGTGTATCAGTTTGAATAACTTAAAAGTATATGTTTATGTAACAGGTGGAAAAAAAATTAGGGCATTTATTAAATTAATTACTAACTTACCAACTTTTATATACATGACTCCTTGTTTCATTCGTTAATAATATAAACATGAACAAATATGACCATTCTTGTGTTCTAAATGTAATATATATGTATCTCATGCTACCTATGTTTTGACATATTATTTTACAAATTGGGGGGAATGGATGTTAACCAATTTCTTATTTGCTATGTCCCATATTCAAGAAATTCCTCGAAAAATGAGCCTTTCCACAGAGAAGTCCATGGTTTAAATTGCCAACCAGTCGGGTAGATTACAAGAATTTCTTTTATCTGTCAATAAACTTTGTAAAATACTTGGTTAACTATAATACATTTTTGTGGTGTTAAAGATTTCAGATGCATTTATTACTGACATAAACACACCGCATCTGAAAATGGACGAAATACATGTTTCCAAGGAAAAAAAGGGCAAACATGGGACTCATTAGAAGAGACACATGGCAAAAATGGTAAATTATTAATATAATAAAGTTATTTAAGTTCAACTATAAAGGACATATTAATCCTCAATGTTGCTATATAATGGACTAATATTTATATAATAATTGATCATTTAGGTTCAGTTAGATGATAAATCGGCCATAGTGACAACAAATCAGTTCCACTTTGTGACAACAAATCAGTTCCACTTTGTGAGAACTCGCGTTTTCAACGCAAGATCCCATGGCTGCAATTCTTTTGGTTTTCCAATTAATTTGGAAAAATAATTTTATTTTTATTATTTTTAGAAAAATATGTTGATTTATAGAAAAATTTAGAATCGCCAGTTTGTTTTACTAAACAAACAAAATTTTGTGTAAAAGAAAAGCATTTATGAATTAAACGCTCTCTTAAACACAATTATTGCGAAACTAGATAATTCAAAGGTTCGGGGATTAAGTTACGAATCGGGAAGGTGTTAGGCACCTAATCCGCCCTTTCGGTCTCTTAAGTAAAATATGCGTGTAATTATAATCAAATACTCGCATGTTTACTAATATTATCGCACATCAACCTATAATTTTGAGAAAATCGAAATTTTGGGGTGGGATTGAAGACGTATGCTTCATATTTCACCCTAATAATTTTTAGAAATCAGTGTGTGTGTTGTTTAAAATGATTTTTGATAATGAAAAATAATAAAACAAGTGTTTTTAACGAAGTTCAGGACTTATTAGAAGCTAATTTGATTTCGAATTGAATATCCGATAATTTTCTAAATTTGCTCGTCAAATAATTTACTACATTCTAATTATTTAAATTGGCATTTGACAAATCCAAAACTCTCATATTGGATATTTAGTTAAGTACCGCGATTTATAGATTAAATCGGATACAACTGCTAATTAATTCCTAAGTGGATTGAGACTGATAAACCAGTATTTAACTGATAAAAATTTGTGTCCAAAAAATGATTTTCGCTCACTCCAAACCTTTGGTTTAAAAAAAGCTTAAATATAAAATTTTGACTGATTTGGATATAAATAGCAGTGTCTACGAGCAATTAATTGAAAATAACACAGATAAAAATTAAATTCAAATTGGGACGAAAATTACCTGAGAGCTTCAGAAATTAAAATGGCGAATTTTGGAGTAATTTTCCCGAAGTTTCAACCTTGATTCATGCCTCTAAAGGGGAGAAAATGAGCCGGGGGGGGGGGGGGGGGTTATAGCCATAGGAGTGAGAAAATGCCATTTGTCTACAAGATAAATGGTATCCAGCCGAGGCGGTTTATGAGATTCCATCCAAACGGGATATCGTATTAATACTATTTTCTAATATGTTGTTCCCCATGATAAAACCCATCTACAGACCAAATTTAAGCTCATTTGAAATTCGGGAAGGCTTCCGTTTAATTAATCAAAGTGAACTCCCAGTTTTTTGAATTTCCTGATATTCAACTGTCAGATCGAGCTAATTTTTGAGTATGTTACTCCTTGTGGTACCCCCTAATAACTCTCAAAAAATGAGGATTATCAGAATTCAGTAGATATCATTTTTACTCTTCCTAAGAGTTTGACGACTTCTAGTTTTGGCAATCTTTGGTAATTCTTGTAACTTCTCGTCTGGGTGTCCTTTTCGCATCGTTCTTTGACTTGTATTACAAGTACACAGTATATGTTAATCTATGAATGCTTGTGCATGCATGCGTGTTCATTTTTATAGAGTTCGGGATTCTTGCGAATGTCGTAAAATGAGGTGTTCACAGACCCTCTAGGCCTAGGTTCTTTGTCAAACAAAGAAACTAGGACGATAATGAGAATGCATCATTTTATAATTCTTGCATGAATTATATATGCCATTTTGAAAATGATGCCATGCAAATGATATCGTGCTATGCTGTTTATCTCTGCTGAGGATATGATAAGTGATTCCGATACTACTCAGGACTTTTGATGTGCCCTGTTTTGATGTGCTAAACTGTTGTACTCCTCTTGACAAGGGCAGTTCTATTAGCAATTCTAAGATGGTTGTTGAACTGATGTACTCCTACAGGTAATGATGATTTTTTTCAACGATTCTTTGTTAAACTGATGTACTCCCACATGCAGGGACAGTTCCGTTAACAATTTTGACTCAATGTTGAGCTGATGTACTCCCACAGGCAGGGATGATTTTTTCAATAATACTGATTTGTGTTGAACTGGTGTACCTCCACTGGCTGGAATGGTTCCGTTAATAATTTTGTACCCTATTAAACTGATGTACTCCCATTGACGGGGACAGTTCTGTTAACAAATTTGATTTTTTGTTGAACTAATGTACTTCCATTGGCTGGAATGGTTTCGTCAATAATTTGCTATCTTGTTAAACTGATGTCCTCCCATTGACAGGGATAGTTTCGTTAACAAATCTAATTCGGTGTTGAACTGATGTACTTCCACTGGCTGGAATGGTTCTGTCAATAATTTGCTATCTTATTAAATTGATGTACTCCCATTGGCAGGGACGGTTTTGTTAACAAATTTGATTCGGTGTTGAATTGATATACTTCCACTTGCTGGAATGGTTCCGTCAACAATATCGATTATTGTGTTGTTATGGCTTGAAAATGATGATGGCAGATGATCTGCTGGGGATATGATGATACGAGGCTGAGATGTGGTGGATTGATGATATGTTGAGAAATGAAATTTGATGATCTATTGAGGGAGGAAAAGTCTCTGAGAAGACATAGAGAGATAGAGAAAGAAAGTTCTGGTGTGATATCTTTTTTTTAGGAAAAATAAGGACTTTTGGTTGGCTTTTTTTCTTAAGAAAATATCTAGTTACATTCTCTCAATTCTCAGACCTCATGCTTGATTTTTGGAGTTTGCCTCTTGCTTTGCTTCTATGGCAATTTTCTTGTGTCACCAGGGTATGATTCTACTTATTAGTTTCTGACTTCGTGAGAGGAGAAATTTTCTATGTGCCTACATTGTTTTATCTTTTTCAGTGCCCTTATTCCTCCTTGATTGTTTGTAAGCTTTTTTTTTTCAGCAGCTTTCCTCACCCAAGACGTAGCCCTGGGCCTTTTGGTCTAGCTGTTACTCTTGGTGTCACTCTTCTCACTTTGTCAGGTTTTTTGAGCATCGTCATCTTTGCGATTTGAGAATGTTTGCTTTGGAAGTTCGCATTTGACATCGTTGTGCTGTGTTTGTGATTTTTAGTCCGAGAACCTTTAAAAGCGTATCTTGAAGACTTCTTGGGAGAGAAGAAGCTAGGCTAAAATCCATTTTATGGGGCATGTACCCTGCGTATTAGTTGCAATATTTTCTCATTCCAATTTTTTTCTCTTTAACTTTCTTTTGTATATATTCAAAGGGGGGATTTTTTGGTTTGTGGAGAGGGTCTAGGATTTTCCTGTAGAAAGGGCTTGGGATTTGCTTGTAAAAAGGGCTTTGAATTCGTGCCTATAGAAAGGGCTTTTGGATTCACGCCTGTAAAAAAGGCTTTGGTTTTGCCTGTAGAAAGGGCTTGGGATTGCCAGTATAAAGGGCTTGGGTTCATACATCATCTCATCGTGCATCCGCAGAGGGCTTATCTTATCATCGTGCCTCCGCAGAGGGCTTATCTTATGCTTGACTCTTTGGGAGAATTTGTGACGTAGTTTTACTCTCTAGGAGAACATGCAAAGTGATTTGCCTCTCTAGGAGGACATGTGATCATGTTGTGCCTCTTTGAGATGATTTGTGAAGTGATGTGATATGATCTTGTTGTGCCTCTTTGGGAGGACTTGTGAAGTGATGTGATATGATCATGTTATGCCATTTTGGGAGGACTTGTGAAGTGATATGATCGTGTTGTGCCTCTCTGGGAAGGCTTGTGAAGTGACATGATCGTGTTGTACCTCTCTGAGAGGGCTTTTGATCTTATCGTGATGATTGGGAGTGCTTTGATTGGTGTTGTGCAGGCGGTGTGACTAATCATCGAGGTATACACCAGGATACGGTAGTTAATCCTATCTCGCAGGTCATGGATCCCAGTACTTATCTGTTCTTGAACCTGTGTGTGGTACAATTATGCAAGTATTCATGTGTATGTATTATGCAGATGCTTATGCCATGCTTTCCTAAATTTTAAGTATTCGCATACTTCTTAAATCATTACACCATAATTTCGAAAAAAATAAATTTGGTTTTGAAAATGTCATGAATCTTGAGTTTCATGACTTATGAAATATATTACGCTACTTGAAATTGTCTAAGTGTAGATGTATGCATGCAAGACTAACCATTTTTTGAGAACATAGTAACACTGAAAAGGCAAATATTGATTTTTAGTCAATTTGTGAGTGAGTGCAAGGTGATATCGGTCACAAGAGAAATGGCGTGCTTCCGTCTTATTATGCTTCTGTCTTGATAAGTTACTATGTGCTTCTTGATTCTTGGGCCTATTAAAATCCATCCACGTTGTTGTTTTTACTCATACCTTCAGTTTCAGGAGAATTACCGATGTTCTGCATTTTCATGAATAAGTATGGATTATCCGAGGGCCTTCAGTTACTAACCAACTAATTTCATTTACCTTATTTCACCTTTAGATGTGGAATTTTTGGTTTTACTTATGAGATGACCACGGGGTCTTGATGGTGTGGTTAGAGTACCATCAGTGTAAATGATTAATGGAGAGGCTAGTATATGGAGAGTTGTTTGGATCTTCCCATTGATACCCTTAGTGCATATACCCTCGGCACCCTCAATGCGTATGAATGATGATGGAGATGCTAGTCTTTGAGGAGTTGTTTGAGTCTTCAGTATATGTACCTTCAGTATATGTACCTTCAGTATATGCACCTTCAGTATATGTACCTTCGGCCCCCACAATGTATATACCCTCGACACCCTCAGTGTGTGAAAGAGCAATTTTTTCCTCGCATGAAAAACACTATTTCAAAAACCTTTATTTTACTACACTACATTAATAACGTAGATAGCAGAAGTAAGGGATCTAATCCACAGGGAATAAAAGTCTAGAATTTATATTAATCTAATTTACTTTATTACAATAAGAAAAATAATATTACATTGAAAAATAAAATTGCATACTAATCTAAAAAATAAAAATAAAAACTAATTCCTAAGATAGATGGATGAAATTCCAAATCTTCATCTGCTTCGAATTGCATCCGCTACAGAGAACCCTCTACAGACTCGAAACGTGAAAATTTCTTCCCTTCCTAACCTTCACAATACAACTTCAATGAGAAAAATATTTGTTCTTCCAAAAACACAAATAACCTCACCACCTAATATCATACCACAAAAGTTAAGGCTCGAAATCTCATTATGTTCTTCCATCGTAAAGATTTATTTGTTCTTCCAAAAACACAAACAACCTAAACAAGGTTTCACGTAATAAAAATTAGGAGTTTCCAGAACTCTCACCATGTTTCTCTCAAGAAAACATACATCTACTAAAATCGTTGACAATCTCTAAAAAAAATCGCATAATGGGAGTTGGGAGTTTTGGTTAAATTGAAAGATTCTTTTTTTTTATGAAGAATGATTCTATAAATAAGAAAATAGTTTGAGTTTAATGAGGAAAAGAGTTGGAGTTTAATGAGAAAAATATGGAAAGAGGTTGAATAAGGATTGGATTGTAAAGAAGTAAGGAGCAAGAAAATAAATGGAGGCTATACATCTAATTTTCGTCATTGTGCACTGGCAGTAGGTTCTGGACTATTTTTGCCAAAAACTAAAAATATGCTCAATGATGAAAAGTTATACAGCAGTTGTTGGTCTTCGAATCTATAATTATTACAATATACTAAAAATAAATAAATAAATAATTTTTACTACCTAAAACTGAGAAACAAAGGCAAGCAGCAGGTCTAAAATACGTGCAAAATCATGCACAACAAATACCCCCAACCTTAAACTTTGCTCATCCTTGAGCAAATTAAATTAATACAAACCCTAGAGCAACTTCATTCCTCGGCAACAGCGCCAAAAACTTGTTGTGATAAATTTTAATACTCGCAAGCGCACGAATCAATTTATAATATAGCGTATAAGTAAGGTCGATCCCATATAAACTCACACAATATGTTTAAATTTTGTCTTGTTAATTTTTCACTAATTTCTAATCTAGCCAAGAATAATTGGTGAGAATCAAACTAATAAAATAAATCAAAGCAAAGAAAGCAAATTAAAGCAATGGAACTAAACTAAATAATATTAAGCAAGATAATAAAATTAATGAATTAATTGACTAGGGTTTCGGAGTCATATATTTAATATTATCTTCCTAAGTATTCATGTGTATAAACCCTACTCTTATCTCGCACTAATTTGGTCTTTCAACTTTATTAGATGCGGAAAATAAAATCAATAAAATCCAATTGTAATTCTTCCACAGTCAAACTAATATATAAAATCAAAACACTACATATATCCGTCAGAACACACCATATATCTGCTTTTAACAAATAATAAGGTGAATCCAACAAAAAATAATGAGAATCCAACTTTATTTTTTATCAATTAAAATAGGCATCCATGCAATAGAAAGAATTGTATTTAACATTAAAGTATTAAAGTGGTAGAGTCAATTGCCATGAATACGTGCAAGAGAATCAATTAAATATACTCTTTCTAGCCCTAGTACAAATTTAAGCTAGCATGATAAAAATTAAATAACAAATAAAATTGATAGAAAATTTACTTGACATTAATAAAAAATAAAATTAAACCTTCAATCTTTAAGTCTTCAAAGTAAAAGAAAAATAAGGAAAAATAGGAGATGAATAGTGCTCGGTTGTTGTTGTGCTGCGGCTGGCTTCAATTGGTGTTGCTGCCTTCCTTTTATAATTTAGAATGTCCTCATTTAATTAGGACTAGGTTTATTCATATGCTGGGCTCAATTAAATGGGCTTTGATGGATATTTAGCTGGATTGGGCCCTCTCTTGGATGGCAAGGAATGAAGCTCCATATAAATTAGGCTAGTGGGCTGCTTTGTGGTAGTAGGCATTAGGCCCATTAATTTTAAACACAATTTATTGAATTTTCACCATTTAAACTACTGCATTTTGCGTCACAATTTCAAACCTCGAGATGGTTGAATTTGAAAAAGTGATGAATTGAAAAGTTATAAATATCGAATTCTATTCAAATTAGGCTCAAGAATCACATTAGTTAGAGTTCTAAGTAAAAAGTTATGCATTCAGAAGTATTGCGCACGTTAGGTGTCTTCACTTGCTTTAATTTCTCTATTTTTCTCAATCTTCTTCAAACTTGTTTCTAACACCTGAAAAGCATTAAAAATATAAATATTTGTAACAAATTGCGCTCTCTAAATTATAAATTAACATAATAGATTATACAAATTTCTTGGTACATTAGTTGTGTACAAACTTTATATATAAAACAACAATTAGAAGACTTTAATATAGGTCTAAACCACATTCCTATTAAATGTGATAATACAAGTGCTATTAGCTTAACTAAGAACCCTATACAACACTCGCGTACAAAATATATCGAGATAAGACATCACTTTATCCGTGATCATATGCAAAAAGGCGATGTTGATATTGAATTAGTTAATACCGAATTGCAATTTACAGATATTTTCACCAAACCATTGCTCGACGATTGGTTTTGCATAATTAGATAAGAACTTAGTATGACTAGAGCTTGTGATCTAATTAAATTCCATAAAAGTTAATTCACAAAAAGCCTTTGACACACATCCCATAAAATTCATTTTTAGACCTTATTTTACATGTTATTTTGAGCAAACTAACCTTTCTTTGATCTTATAAGTATTTTCCAAGCAAAACAGGTGAAAATCCTTGAAATATGACCAACAGGCGTCTGTCTAAGTGCAACAGGCGACTGTTCCATGCTGCAAAGAAATTATTTTGGTTGAGCCTGCAATAGGCAGCTGTTGAAGAGCGAGAGGCACAAGTTCTTTCAGTTTAAACAGAGCAGCGGGATTTCTCTCTCTTGTTCATCTTCAACCTCTGCCTCTCTCTCTCTACAATACCCCACTTCTTCCATTAACTAAAACCCCCCATAACTATCCCAATAAAAGCTCCATAATTCCTCAAATCCTTTCAATATCTCTTCAAGGCCTCTCCAATTATATCGCAATCATCTAATTTCCTCTCATTAATTCTGAAATCAAAACCCTTTTACACCAAAACCACCCACAATCCTTAAAATCAAAATTTCTTCCATCTCTCTCTTCTTCAACCCTCAAACTCATTTTCTTTACTCTTTTCTCCAATAATACCATTCTACATTTACTCTCCTCTCACTCTACATCTATTTCCCTAGTTATTTTTTTCAAAACCCTTATTTCAAAAATTCTTCAAAATCATGTCAAGGGCTAGAGGAAAGAGGACTTTTCGCGGTGAATCATCTTCTAATATCCCAGTAAAAGCCGAATTTCCAAATTTGGAAACTTAAAATTTCTATAACTCAAAACTCAAAAACGAGAGAGTTATTAATGGGTGGGTGTTTGATGTTCAAACTTTCGGAACAAACGGATTAGTAGTGACGAAGAAAGTTTGACAACAACGTTTATTATCCTTTATTCTCTTATCCAATAATGTTTACCCTAAGCTTATAAAATTATTCTATGCTAATCTCCGACTGAACCCACATGATATGGCTAATCTTACCTTCTATAATTCTTTTGAAACTTATATCCATGGGTTAGATCTTTGATTTGGTTCTCAAACAATTCAAAGTTGCTTTCACTTGCCTCATAACACAAATGGTAATTCTTTGACCATTTTTAAGAAAGATCAAATTGTTAATGATCCATTGTTTAATAAACTAGAAGCTATCAATGCCATTTGTGAGACACTTAGAGATAATGTTGTTAAAACTATCAAAGCCGTTGATCTCACCATTGATTGTCGTATTATAAATCATGTCATGAGATATTGTTTGTGTTGACCAAAAAGGTCTTAATCTTATTTTGATAATAACAATAAATCAATCATGTGTAATTTAACATGTTTCTTGATATAAGTTTATAGTTCATTTACTTGGAAAATCAAGAAAGCATGCCACGTGACAAGGATCACATTTGTTAAGTGTGGTGAGTAGAATCACACTTGTAGAGTGTAGTGAGACGATTACACTAGTAAAGGTTTGATTTTCACCTGGAAGAAAATCGGTTTTAGTGGACTTTTCGGGGACACTATCCGGGCGCGGACGTATGGTCTAGACAACCAAACCGCGAGAACAAAACAACTTGGACTCATTTGGTTTAATTTTTCTAACTCAAGCTTTTTTTACTTGCAATTATACTTTCTGTTTTATTGCTTATTCTTGGGATTGCTTTGTTGATTTGCTTATTTTACTTGATACAGACATAGTCAGTTTTATTCTTAAAACTTTTTAATTCCGCATTTAGTTTCATAAACCCTATTCACCCCCTCTATAGGGTTAAAATCCGACTAGGTGCTCTACCATATATTTCTGGAAAGCTCTATGTGTCTACTTTCTAACTTAATTTACGGTGCATCAATCGGAGTTTTCTACAAAGACTTATAGCAATTCTCCCACAAAGGACTTAATATTCCAACAGATTTTTGATTATTCTAGAGCAGCAAAACAACATGCTATCCTCAAAAACACCATGTTGGCCTAAGCCAAAAAAAATTCTAGCGGCTCGAGACGATCCACTAGGTGACGTGTACGTGATTCTAATTCACCACAACCAGAAAGGTCTTAATCTTATTTTGATAATAACAATAAATCAATCATGTGTAATTTAATATATTTCTTGATATAAGTTTATAGTTCATTTATATGGAATATCAAGAATAGCATGATTATTCAAAGAAAGCATGACAAGGATCGTTCAATCAATATCCGATCAAGTCAACAAAGCATTGGACAAGTCAAAGAAAATCAATCCCATCACAATGCAATTCATGAAGATCAAGATCAAGGATCACATGCAAAAGCTTCAAGTGAAGATCAAATTGAAGAATCAAATCAAAGCATTCAAAGACTCGTTAATTCGATAAATGAATGAGTGCTTAAGTATTATGCAAAACAACATTCTTGAAAAAACTGGTTTTCAAATAAATTCATATTAATTTCAAATGATCATATTTTGCGTTTTCTCAAAAATATGTGTCTTAGGAACTTATTTTTAAGGTCCCCAAAGCATTAGAATTGATTTTGGAGCTAAAATGCAAAAGTGCAAAAACTGGAATTTTGGCATGATGGACAGAGCCCATTAATCGACTAAGAAGCTTTGCTCAGTCAATTAAGGGTCCATTAGTCGACTGATGGATTTGCTCAGTCGACTGATGTTTCAGAATATAGCCGTTAGATTTCTGATTTTTTACCATTTTTAGTACCTAACTTCTACCAAACCTCAAAAATGACCATATCGTTTTTGGGACTATATATACACTATCCAAGACACATTTTGACCACCTTGAATCACTCTCATACTTTATTCTTCATCTATCTTCAATATCAAAAGATCCAAGAAATTGTTTGTGATCAATCATTCTTATTAAGCTATAAATCTTGATCAAACAAGATAACTCTAGTGTGAGTTTCAAATTGTATCCACTACACACTTGAGAGAGTTATTATAAATTGGTGTGAATCACCAAACAATTAGAATTCAATTGTGATAGGTAAATCTCATAGGACAACAAGAAGGTAAATTCTTGTTTATAAATTGTGAAAGGTAAATCTCACAAATTAGCAAGAGGGCATCTTGTGAGAGTATTGTGGTAAAGCAATACTTATAGAGTGTGTGAGAAGAATACACTTGTAGATGTTTATTTTTCACCCGGAAGAAAAACGATTTTATTGGAATTTCTCGAGGCACTAACCTAACGCGGACTATGGTTTGGTAAACCAAAACTGTGAGGACAAAAAGCCTTGGACTTCCAATTGGTTCTATATTTCTAACTCAATCTCTTCATTTACTTGCTATATTATTGCTTTCTTTAAGCTTGTTTGATTATTTGCTCTTGTGTTTACTTGTTTGTTCTATCATTTCCTTGATACATTTGTTTAGCCAAATTGTTTTGCTTAAACATTTTCGAAAAGTTTATAATTCCGCATTAAGTTATTTAAAACCCTTTTCACCCCCCTCTAGGGTTGATTTTCGACCAACAATAACCACAACCTCAAGAGTCACTCATTCTTTTTTGATAATATCAAAGGGGGAGAAATATTGTGTATGATGTGTGTGAGTTTTTAAGTTTAAAGAGTGATAACCGTACACACTTTTAGAACTATGACTATATTTAAGTTTTAAGTTTTAACTATTAAACTATTACTTTCATTTTATTATTATATTTGGATTACTTATTATTCTCTATTTTTACTTACATACATATATTGAGGGGGAGCTTGTTTATTGTTTAAAAATTTAATCCTCAAAATATTATAATTTATTGATAACACACATTAATTTATTGTCATCATCAAAAAGGGGGAGATTGTTTACCTAGAAGGTCTTAATCTTATTTTGATAATGACAAAAAGTTAATCATGTGTATTTTACATGTATTTTAAATATATTTGGTTTAAACCGATTTAACAAGCTGCATTGTTTTTTCCGAAGTATCCCGAGAACTAAAACCGAAACCTTATCAAGTGTATCACCACTTCATGAGATTCTATCTACTCTCACATGAACTCATGCAATTCATGAAGATCAAAGATCAAAGGAATAGATGAAAAAGTTTGAAGGCAAATGATGCAAGTGAAGATCATATTGAATAAACAAATCAAAGTATTCAAAGATTCGTTAATTCGATAATTGAGTGAGTGCTTAGGATTTATGTTAAGTTTCTTGATTAATCAATCTCTATGGCTCAATCATATTCATGCATCTTTTAAAGATTGATTCAAATAATCTTGAAATTGAATTTCTTTGAAAAACATCATTTTACAAAAACCGAGTTTCAAAATAAATTCATATTAATTTTAAATGATCATATTTTAAGGTCTCATAAAAATAGGTATCTTAGAAACATATCTTTGAGGTTCAAAAATCATTAGAATTGTATTTGGAACTAAATTACTAAATTGCAAAAATGTTTTTATTTTTCATTTTAGATTTGCTCAATTTTGGCATAGTTTTGATCTAACAGTATGATGGAGGCCTTCATGAACTCTGATCATTTTGAAATTTTTAAATTAGTTAGAGAACATCTCGTAGCACTTTTGACCAAAATTTGAGCATAATCCAACGATTAGATTAGGAGATGGAAAATTTTTTACTTTGCACCCCATGTTTTACCCCCTAATTAGAGTTTGAACCCCACATTTTATTTTCTTCAACTTTCCACCCCGCCGTTAGCTGGTTCCGTTAGTTGATGTGGCCTCTCACCCCATATTTAATTTATATTTATGTTTTCACCCTGTATTTTAAAAATAATATAGAGTGCGTCTTCAATGCAACTTAAAATTTTTATTACCATATGCACATCTAACTTAAATACATTATATTTATGCATGTGTACACATGTAAATGTATATACTAGTCTTATAATAAGGAATCTTTTTTAGTTTTTAATTTATTTATATTTTTTCAACAATTATAGCATACGCGTAACTAAAATATGTTATGACTCTATCTACGATTCTTCATTTAATTGAGAAGTCATAATAACATTTTGGTTTTAAAAAAAGGTTTGAATGAAAGGTCAGAAATTATTTATAAACTAAAATAGCAATAATGACAATGTCATGAAGCATTGAGATATAGAAAGTAAGTTATAATTTCAAAAAGTAGTTGAATTCACTGAGTTTATTTTATATTCCTTTTCAAAGTTATTTTCATATGCATAAAATTGGAAATTTTTATATATATCTAATGACGTGAAAATCCTAAAAGAACGATTATTTTACATATATCTTAGCTAGGGCCTTTGATACGGGTATAACCTTGTATAACATATTTTACCAAAAATGTGCTTCCAATATTCTATTTTTTAGTTACAATATTTGAAATAAGGGTTACAAAGACAAATATAAATTATAAATATAAAATGAGAAGCCATAAAGGGCATTTTGGTCAAGGAAAAACTAATGCAACATCAATTAACATAAATTCATTAATAGTGGAGTGAAATCTTTAAAAAAATAAAATGTGGGGTGTAAACTCTAATTACAGGATAAAAAGTAAGGTGCAAAGTCGAAATTTCCCTTAAAAGATATTATCAAAACAAATTTGAATTTTTGGTTAGCAAAAATAGCTGTTGGAAAGTTTGAAAATGTATACCTTTGACCCAAAACCTTTCTTAATCACCCCCAACGGCCATATACTTTTGCAAGCTATATATATGAGGTCCTGGACATGTTTTTACATACTTCAATCCATTCTAATACTCCATATTCATCATCTACTAAGATTGAAGAGATTCAAATCATTCATTGATCATATTTATCATTTTGAGTTATATTGTCTTGATCAATCTTGGTAACTCTAGTGTGAGCTTCAATTGTATCTTGTAAACCCTTGAGAGTTATTGTTCATTGGTGTGAATCACCAAACAATCTTTATTTATCAATTGTGAGAGGTTTATCTCATAGGAAAACAAGAAGGTTAATTCTTCTGGTGAGTATAATCACACTTGTTGAGTATGGTGAGTAAAATCACACTTGTAGAGTGTAGTGAGACGATTACACTTGTAAAGGTTTGATTTTCACCCGGAAGAAAATTAATTTTAGTGGGCTTCTCGGGGACATTATCCTGGCGCGGACATGTGGTCTAAACAACCGAACCGCGATAACAAAACAACTTAGGATCATTTGGTTTAATTTTTCTAACTCAAGCTCTTTATTTACTTGCAATTATAATTGTTCTTTTATTGCTTGTTCTTGGGATTGCTTGTTTGATTTGCTTATTTTACTTGATATAGACATAGTCAAAGTTTTATTCTTCAAACTTTTTAATTCCACATTTAGTTTCATAAACCCTATTCACCATAAATAGGGTTAAAATCCGATCAACGGAGTGAGTGCTTAGGATTAATGTAAAGTTTTTTAATTGATTGTTTATATAGCTCAAATATGTTCATACATCATTCTTAGATCAATTAAAAATAAGCTTGAATTGAAATTCTTTCAAAACATCATTCTTACAAAAATCAGTTTTGAAATGAATTCATATTATTTTCAAATGATCATATTTTGAGTTTTCCCGAAAATAAATGTCTTCGGAACTTATTTAAGGTCACTAAAGCATTAGAATTGATTTTGGAACTTATATGCAAAAGTGCAAAAATTGGGATTTTGGCCTAATAGCCTATAATATAGCCGTTGGATTTCTGATTTTTTACCATTTTTGGTACCAAACTTCTACCAAACATCACAAATGGCTATATCACTTTTGAGACTATATATACACTATCTAAGACACATTTTGGCATGCTTGAACACTCATACAAACTCATATTTCATCTATCTTCATCATTCAAAGATTCAAGCTTTAGAATTGATCATAATTATTCATCTTTGAGCTATTCATTTGATCAATTAAGATAACTCTAGTGTGAGCTTCAAATTGTATTTATCAAACAGTTGAGAGTTGTTTTTAATTGGTGTGAATCACAAAACAATTTGTATTCAATTGTGAGAGGCAAATCTCATTGGATAACAAGAAGGTAAATTCTTGTTTAGTATTTGTGAGAGGTAAATCTCACAAATTAGCAAGAGGGATTCTTGTGGGAATATTGTGGTAAAACAATAATTTTTAAGAGTGTGTGAGACAACAATACTTGTAAAGGTTTAATCTTCACCCGAAAGAAGATCTTCTCGGGGAACTAACCTAGCGCGGATTATGGTTTAGGAAACCAAAACCGTGAGGACAAAAAGTCTTCTCCTTTGATTGGTTTAATCTTTCTAACTCAAGATCTTTATTTACTTGATATATTTATTATTGCTTGTTTTGAGATTTGTTGAATTGCTTGCATTCCTTGATTTATTTGTTTAGTAAATTTGTTTTCCTTAAACATTTTGAAAAAGTTTTTAATTCCGCATTAAAATTTTAAAACTCTATTCCCCCCCCCCTATAGGGTTGTTTCGACCTACAGTTTGATTCCTAAGAGTGGTACTCTAGAGCAAGTTACGGAACTTGAACTTTATCTTACATGAGCTATATAGGTATATCGCCTCCTTAACTGGAGGAATATCATCTTTCAAACCATTAGTAAAGGTATTAAAAGAAAGGAAAAAAAAATGTCCTTTTGGTATTGCTCTAACATCTCTTTTCGAGTATTTGAATATTGATCTTAGGAATGAAAAAGGATTCCAATTGCAATCCAGTGATTTCTACAATCTCACCACAATGAATCTCGTGGGCTTTTATCTTGATGATGCTACACTCAAACAGCAGAAGAAGAAGAAGAAGAAGAAGAAGAAGAAGAAGAAGAAGAAGAAGAAGAAGAAGAAGGATAGAGGTGCTCCGAGAGCCCAAGCTCTCGGTGGCCCAAGTGTAAGCACGCCTCCACAACACGTTCCGCATTTAGAGTCACCAACAAGCCTACGAGGATGCCTTTTCTTCCATCTATCCACACTATCAATTTCCACCATGACCCGAAAATGTTTTTTTTTATCATAACAAGAGGGGGAGAATACTTGGTAACATTACTTTAAACTTTCATCTAAACATTGGTTTATGGTTTGTTAAGTTTTTTTTAAGTACTTTGGTTTATGGCTTATTAAGGTGTTCTTTTTTTTTTTTTGTCTATGGTTTGTTTTTGAAAACTTATTAAATTATGGTTTTATCTAAGTTTGAAGACTTATTAGAAAGTTTAAGTTATTTTGATATTATTGACATGAGCATGTATTGGTAATGAGAATATAATTAGTTAACATGTTTAGATATTGATAAATGTATGGGTGGTTTTCACTTTAATTTTTAGTTTTCTAAACCCATCAAATTCATGCTTTATTCTTATATCAAATTTCAAGTACTTTATGCAAAATCCTTTAACCAACAAGAATTTATCATCTTACTTTAATTTTCTACCATATAAACAAACCATGCACATTTTGAAGGGGAACATTCTCAAATTTTCTAAAAACTTTATCAAGCCTTTTCATTATCTTGTTATAATCAAAAAGCGGGAGATTGTTGAATCAATATTTTACTAAAATGATTATTCTCATTAATTTTGATTATTTTTCTAATTTATAATGTATACATATTGTTGACCTAAAGGTCTTAATCTTATTTTGATAATAACAATAATTTAATCATGTGTAATTTAACATGTTCTTGATTTAAGATTATAGTTTTATTACTTGGAAAATCAAGAAAGCATGCCCACTTGATAATGATCAATGGAATCAATATCCGATCAAGTCAACAAAGCAATGGACTAACAATAGATCATTCTTATCACACACATGCTAGCAATGCATTTTATGAAGCACAAAAGATCAAGGATCATATGCCAAAGCTTCAAGGGTAAAGCTTCAAGTGAAGATCAAATTGAAGAAACAAATCGAAGCATTCAAAGACTCATTTATTCGTTAATTGACTTCAAGGGTAAAGCTTCAAGTGAAGATCAAATTGAAGAAACAAATCGAAGTATTCAAAAACTCGTTCATTCGTTAATTGAGTGAGTGCTTAGGTATTATGTAAAGTTTCTTATTTGATTATTTATATAGCTCATATATATTGATATATCATTCTTAAATTGATCAAAATCAGTTTGAATCAAAATTTCTTTGTAAACATCATTCTTGCAAAAATCGATTTTCAAATAAATTCATATTAAATTCAAATGATCATATTTTGAGTTTTCCCAAAAATAGGTGTCTTAGGAACTTATTTTTGAAGTCCCCAAAGCATTAAAATTGATTTTGGAGCTAAAATGCAAAAGTACAAAAAATGGGACTTTGGCCTGATGGACAGAAGCCATCAGTCGACTGAGCAAGCCTGCTCAGTCAACTGAGGCTCCATCAGTCGACTGATGGCAATGCTTAGTCGACTGATGCTTCAGAAACTAGCCATTGGAACTTTGCTAATTGTGCAATTTTGCCTCATTAATTAATAAATCCACGACAAACGGCTACAAGCTTTCTCAAGCTATATATATGAGTTTTAAGACTCATTTTTAATACCTTGAATCATTCATATACTCTATTGTTCATCTATTTTCATTATTCAAAGATTTAAGAAATTGTTTTTGATCAATCATTCTTATTAAGTTATAAATCTTGATCAATCAAGTAACTCTAGTGTGAGCTTCAATTGTATTCTTTAAACACTTGAGAGTTATTGTTAATTAGTGTGAATCACCAAACAATTTAGTATTCAATAGTGAGAGGTAAATCTCATAGGAAAAACAAGAAGGTAAATTCTTGTTTAGAAGTTGTGAAAGGTAAATTCCACAAAGTTAGCAAAAGAGAGTTTCTTGTGTGAATATTGTGGTCAAGTAATATTTGTAAAGAGTGTGTGAAATGATACACTTGTAGTGGTTTGATCTTCACCCGAAAGGAGATTGAAATTAGTGAAAATTCTCGGGGAACTAATCGAGCGCGGACTATGGTTTGGTAAACCAAAACCGTGTGGACAAAAAGCCTTGGACTTCAAATCGGTTCAATATTTCTTACTCAATCTCTTTATTATTAATTATTTTGTTATTGCTTAATTGTTTGCTCTTGGGATTGCTTGTTTAGTTGTTTATGTGTTTGCATTCCTTGATATATTGGTTTAGTAAATTTGTTTTACTCAAACATTGTTAGAAAAGTTTTAATTCCGCATTAAAGTTTTTAAACCCTATTCAACCCCCCCCCCCTCTAGGGTTGAAATCCGACCAACACATATCTTTTATAAATGTAATCAAAATGATTCCACTAAAAGGCTTTTCATAACTCATTCAAAGAAACCACCAAGAAGTTCAAGAACTCTATCAAGATTGCAAAAAAGGTTCATGGAGCTACAACAAAGTGCACATTCTAGAAGAACAATAGATGTAACGTATTTTGATACTAGTTTTTCAAATTGTAAAAGTTATTGACTTTTAATCTTTGTTGAAAATAGATTGCTCAATTTTGTTCAACAAAAACTACTTTAAAGACTTTTTCAAGATTATTTCTAAAAATCAAATTTTAAGGTTTGACTAAAATCAAAATGCTTTTTAAAACCTTATTCAATCTCTTCCTTAAGAGATATTAAACCATATTCAAATTCTATTTTTATAAACCTCTTTTGGCCTTTGAAACACCATAAAAACATAAAAATGTTGGGTTATTCAAATTGCCTAAACATGCGTCTGTTTTGGTCAACAGTCGACTGTTCTTCAACGGGTAGTTTCTGATTTCAAACGGTCATATTCTTATCTCTAGCTATTGATACACCCTTGTTGAAACTTTGAAGATACCTCTTGAATTATATTTCATTCTTTAACAATATACACTTCAAGAATTCAAATCTTTGATCACAAATTTGAGCAATTCAATTTTCTATCTATTGATTAAATTGTCATAACTCTAGAAGTGAGCTCTTTTATCTTTTATTCTTTGGCAAGCACTTTGACAGAGTTATAGTTCATTGGTGTGATTCACCAATATTCAGTTTACTTCATATTTGAAAGGTTATTCTCATAATTTAGAAATAGGGTTTCCTGTGTAGAGTGTTGTGAGAACAACAACAACACTTATAAAGTGTAATGAGAAAAATTACACTTGTAAAGATTTGATTTTTACCCGAAAGAAAATCAGTTTTAGTGGAATTTTTCGGGGGCACTACTCGGGCACGGACGTATGATCTAAACAACCGAATCGCATAAACAAAACATCATTGACTCATTCAGTTCAATCTCTCTAAACTCAAGCTCTCTATTTACTTGTTTTAATACTTGTTGCTTGTTCTTGTAATTGATTAATATACTTGTCTCCTTATTATACATTTTGTAATTAAACTTTATTTGTAATTATTTTTTAAAAAACTATTAAGTTTATAAACCCTATTAAAAACCTATTGATTGATATACTTGTCTCATTTGACGATGTTGGTATTTATCAACCAGCATTAATGAAATCCGACTTCACAACACATTTGCTCACAAGTATCATATGGACGTCACAGTCTGTGGTCAACTTATATTTAGCGCCCCAGTCGAGCGAATACTTCAAAACGAATCCATTTGGGTCAACGCCAGCAAAAAGAGATTAGATTTCACAGACTACATCGCCAAATGACGACCCCATGTGTACATAGAATGCAAAGGTCGAGCCCTTGAGAGTGCACCTTGCAACTGATAAAGCATCTACATCCATATTCCTGGTGTCCCGAAAAAAATATATAAAGTCTTGTTGAAAAACAAATTTGCGATAAACTACGTGAAAGTGTGCAATACGAATTACAAGAAATTTAACTAACAACTAAAATGATATATTACGAATGTTATATATACCTTGGATAATGCTGGAAAAAGAAAACAATTATTCTGATCAGTTGCAAGCAATGCGTTTGCTATATTGATAAGTATGATAATGCAATATGCAAATGTATTCGATGTGATAATAGACGTATGTATTGCCCATTTATATAACTGATGTTACTCCAGCTAAAATTTTTATTTTTTGTTTAAAAAAGCCAAGTTATTCAAAATTCAAAAATGTTTTATTTTTGGTTATGTGAGAACAGGATTTTGAAATTTGTCAACATGATATTCTATATTAATTACCAAAAATAATTGAAACACTTACGATCAAAACATATTAACGGAGAATATATTGTAATCGGTTTATAAATATAAGGTATACACATCTTGAATATACGTATATAATATTATTTATAATATATAATTAAAAATGAAATAATAAAACCTGATAATTTAAGTACATAATATTGATATTACTAATATGTAATAAATGAAATTTTAATCAAGATTGAAATTATCAGTTTTTTATTGGTAAGGTTTTTCGAATTTTGAATATTGATGTCTATTATACCCACGATCCATGCCAATTATTATTTATATAGTAATATAACTTATAGCAAATTATGATTTTCCCCAAGATTTTAAGGGTTTATTTACTCAAACCCATTACATTTAATAAATTAGTGAATGGCCCAATATTTAGGATTTAACCCAATTGAATTTATTTCAGCCAAAATTCAAAAATAATTTTCTTTTCCAATGTTCTTGCTTTTTTATATACAAATACAATTTGTTTATATAACTAATATAAAAATATACACATCGTCTATACAAAATTGAACAAATACAACTAGTAATTTGTTTATGAAAATAATATAAAAATATCTACATATGAAATTTCCCTATATATTTCTTGTAAGAATATAAATAGATACAAATTTAACAAATATAATTATATAATTACATGATTATATATAGATACGATTTGTTTATGTAACTAATATAACAATATATACGTCATCTATACAAAATTGAACAGATACAACTAATAAAATTTTTATGTAAATAATATAAAAATATCTACATATACAATTTCCCTATATATTTTGATACAAATTTAACAAATACAATTTAATAAATATATACAGATATAATTTAACAAATATATACATATACAATTTAATTATATACAATTTAAAAAAATTACAATTTAACTATATAACAAATTAATTATATAATTATACACAAATACATGTTAAATAACATATATATAATACTAACGTATATAAGAACAAATACATGTTAAATAAGTTTATAATAAAAAATTTAACAAATATATAATATTAGTGTATATAAGAACAGATACATGTTAAATAAGTTTAAAATAAAAAATGTAACCGATATATAATATTAGTGTATATAAGAACAGATACATGTTAAATAAGTTTAAAATAAAAAACGTAACCGATATATAATATTAGTGTCTATAAGAACATATACATGTTAAATAATTATAAAATAAATAATGTAACAGATATATAATACTAATATATATAAGAGCAAAATTACAAAAAATAATACACACACATATATATATGTATATGTATATGTTTATCAAAGTTTAAGTAAGTGTAAAATAAAAACAATGTAATAGATATATAATACTAATGTATATAAGAACAAAATTAAGAAAAATGATAGATATATTTGTAATTCATAATTTATACGAATAAACTTTAAATTACATGTATATCTATAATCATAAAAATAAAAATATATCAACATTTATAATAAGAAAACATATAAATGTAAAAAAAAAAACCATAAATATTTAAATTCAAAATTGCAAAGTGTATATTCCCTTTTCAATGCAAAATTCAAAATCAAGGTTTAAATATGTTATTATAGAAACTAACATTTGAATTGTAATTATTACTTAATTTAATTAAATTAATAAACTCAAGAAATCAATAATTATGTTTTCCTTTTTCAATTCAAAATTAAAAAATACAAATCTCAAATAATAAATCTTGAAATTATGCAAGTGTTAAAACCTTCTAAAACCCAATTAAAGGCCAAAATGGTCATTTTCTCAATGCCCTCTATATTTGATGAATCGTATTAAAGGAAACCCTAAGTCAAATGGTCAATCTAAAGATGTACCACTAATTTGTGAAACTAGGTGGTTCTAACCACTAATATGTTTGAAAACTATGAGCTAAATCTTAGTTTTCTAAAAAATTAATTACTATTTTAAGATAACTAAACATGTTTACATATCATGTAATTAGGAATTGTTTTCTTATAACTTGTAATATACACTAGACTAATCAAAGAAACAAGTAAATAATTTTGTTCATTTTACAGAGTTATTATTTTGATAAATATTTTTTTTTATCTAATTTATTTATTCTATCTACCGTCACAGACGTAAAATATGATCCGAAGGCTAGTATTTTTATAAATTGACTATCAAATTGCTTAGTTGTGGACTTCTTCGATCTAAATAAATCATGGATTCTTTCATCTTTTCACACGTAAAAATATTAGAATATTTAAAGTTCAAAAGGCAACTTATTAGACAAACAAAAACTTTACAAACAACAATCATGTAAATTACCCGGTGTGACTTAGTAATTTTGACATTAGAATTAGCGGTGGGTTTGATTATAAATCCTTTAAATTAGAGTAATTTTGTTTCTATCTACCGTATATTACCGTTAATCTGCACTATTAAGTTTATCTGCATTACCTATTAAGTTAATCCGAGAACATGGATAAATTGACAAAAAAAAATTATGAATTTAATTTATAAATATTATTTTGAATAATAATTTAATACTAAAATACCCACTAAATTAATCAGTACAACCAGTTTATAAATTTAGATTCTAAGGGTAAATCTTAATTAACTTTAAAATAAAAATAATACAAACAAATAGCCCCGGCCTCCTTCTTTTTCACATATACCGTCCTTCTTCCACCCAATCCCCTTATCTCTCTCTCTCTTTCTATGCATATATATATATATATATATATTACTGTTGTTGAATAAAACTTGCTCATAATTCCTTTCGCAATAACACGTGATATAATTTCAGCCATCGATTTTCTTGAATTAGCTTAATTAATTAATTATTGGAACTCGATCGATCCAACAAGAAAGAATTGGTATCATGATCCTCACAGTTTTGTTTGATCTATTGATTCAACAAAAGAAATATGACAACAACCCATTCTATCCTTGAATTTCCCTTTTCTTTTTAAAATAAAAAATGAAAGCTTTTTTGTTGTACTGCACTACAAAGGAGCGGCCATAGTTAATTTCTACTCGGAGGATCCCAACAAAAATCAGCTCTTTTCAATCATTTCTAATTCAATTTGTAATAAACTGTCATAGAGAGAATACAATTAATATCTTATTAAATTAAAAGTATTTTTTGTACAATGTTAATATCGTTATCCAAAATTATAGACCGTAAAATAGACGTAAATCATTTTTTGATTTAATAAACTTTTGATCTATTTATTTTTGTGTGTATGACATATGTGCTGTATATATATACACATACCAAAGTAAGAGTAGCCAGGTAATTTGTGGGAGTAGGATGGTAGAATAAAAAAGAAGAAGAAGAAAATAGGAACAAAAGGTGAGCATAAATCTTTACAAAGGTGCATTACGGAGCAATAAAAAATTAATTAAAAAGAATGTATGAAGCTTTTGCAAGTAACCCATTAGGTTTATTAAAATGAGAGCATATAAAGAATGTACGTGATTTTTCATTCAATCCACGCGCATTGATTTGAAACACTAACTCTAAAATTGTTGAAATTTGTTGAAAGATATATATGAAATAAATAAAAAAGAATTATATTTGAATTAGAAATTTTAATTAAAATGGAATCTAAATTGATACAATTATAATATAATTTTAATTGGTGGATTTACTTATCAATTTTAAAAATGGTAACATTGTGAAATTTTGTTCAAAATCCTCATGATTTAAGGGTGGATTAACAGCAAGATATGGTGGATATAAATAAAATTACCCTTAAATTAAATAGCATGTTACTGCAAAAGCTTTTTGTGAACAGTAATGTATGTACTCTTTGCAAACAGAAATTATTCGACATAAATAAAACTTAACTCGAACACCTTATGACTTAGAAGGTTAGGAAAAATAATAAAAAAATTAATTTGTTTAATTTTTGTTTATATCCTAGGAGGCGAGAATGCACAATTATATAGTTTACGTACAATATATTTAAGTGGGCAGCCTTTGGTTATATATAAATGAAAGAAAAAGGTTGAAAGGCCAAAAAAAATTTGTAAATCAGATAAATGAGATGAGTATACCTTTTAAGTTTTGCATGAAATTTAATTATTTGGGTAATGAAAAGATTTCCATTCATTTTCAAATGAATCTCAGATGTCGATATTGAATCCCAATCAATCAATGAAATTAAGAGAATTATAGAAAAACAATTTATTTATTTTCCTATAAATTAAAAAAAAATGATTTTTCAATGAAATTAAAGAGTAAAGTAAAAAAATAAAAATGTCAACTTTTTCATTGAAAAATGGGTGTTAGTAAAGGCACCCTCAATTTCGAGTCACGCACTCATTATTAAAAAATAACAAGGGTGCCTTAATTAGAAATCTCATTTCCCTTCATCCTTTTTTTTCAGTCCAATTATAAACACAAACACCACTTCCTTATTTATTTCTTTCCGGCTGCCTTTATTCCCTTCTACTAGAAAAAATTGAATTTCACATTGTTGCTACAATAACACTAAAATAAATGCAAATTAAAAACTACACCATGTCGTCAAAAGATCATCCAAGTATGAAATGAAAACCCATCTACAATTCAAAGGAAAAATGTTTCAATGAAATTCCATATTAATCAAATTGTGTTTATTTAATGTAAACATTAGTTAACATTTTCTATTTTGGAAAAACTTTTTCTTCTTCTTCTTCTTCTTCTCTTTTTTTTTTTTAAATCTACTTCCAATATACATATATATATATATATATTTTCTCGATTGGATTTATAAACTTCATAACACTAGTATTTAATCTAAACTTGAAAGCCTTTGCAACTAAGTTGCAAAACTCCGAATATAGAAGTAAACTTGAGTGTGTTGAAGAAATTGTATATTTTTTATCGCTGAAGTTGAGACTGAAGCAAAATTGAAATCTTATTGTTTTTAAAATTCACAAGAATATATATATTGAGTTAAAAGTGATGTGGCTAATTAAGATACTTTAGTTATATTTTAATAATAAATGTGTAAATTATAAATTAAAAATATATTTACCGACACCCTTAAAAAAATTTGTCAATCAAACACGTCCTTATTTGAATTAATTGTTACAAAAAATTCCACTTATAAATTCTAAGTTAGCCCAGCCTTCTTTTACACCCAGCAGCCCAATGGCTACAAGCCTATAAATTTTAAGTTTGGCGAACTATTATAACTTCACTAATATATAGAATCAAAATTCTAAGTTGGCCCACTCATTATTATTCTTAACCTACTCAGTTCCCACAAGGCCACTACCACTACGAAAAGTCATCCAATGTGTTTAGTAATTAAAAAAAAAAATTAATAACAATTTTTTTTTCCTTTCAAAAAGACTAAAAAGAAAAAAAAATTAGTTGTCTTAAGAGGAAATCTTAGTGAAAAGTCTAAAAAAGAATACATATCTTGTATTCCAATTCATTTAAGAGAAGGAATTTTAAAGGATTACTCCATTCTTGAAATGATATATTCTTTAAAACCTTAATGAAATGTCAGAATCCTTCTAAAATAAGATATAACATTCCAGGAATGATTTAAAATTCTAACCAAATGAGTTAAATCTACAATGTCTCTATCATAGAAATCAGTTGCTATCCCCCATTATATTTATGGTTTCTGCTAAAAATCGTAATATGTGTAATTAGTGTTTACCGGTTATACATTCAATATTCAACTTTATAAGCATGATTAAGTTGACAATTCACTTTATAAGTGCATTTGTGTTGAATTTGTTTGAATCATAATACATAGCGTACAAAAGTCTTAAACCTGTGATATGCAAGGTTGAAAGCTAACTAGTTCTTTCCTAAAATATTATTTTTCGCATTAACTTTTTGTGTTAATCATTGTCGTGATGTCATTGAAAGATTCACATTATGTACCCAACTTCGAAAAGGACGTTTATCTTTTAATAACAGGAATCCCCTTTTGAGGGGGTAAATTGTTTAAAAAAATTGATAAGTCGTCTCTCCCAAACTTTATCAAAAAATTCTATTGAAAAATTCATGAAATTGCCATTTAAATTTCAACAACAAAATCACCAACTTCCCGATTGAACCTTTTCAATATAAACTCCACCCAATTTTCTCCCTTCAAAAGAAGCCGTTCGCTTAGGAAAGAACAACCCTTTTCGTAACAACAATCAACTTGCTAATTGCCATGATATTGATGATTAATTGGAAGAAAATGATCATTGATCAAACCAATTTCCCATAAACACAATTAGCTAGATAGGCTTTTATTGAACACAATTGAAATGACAATAACCAAGTTGCTCTGAAAATAACACCGGTAAGTTTACATAAGTTGTAGAACATTAATAAGACAGAATAACAAGAAGCTATTCATATTTCCATAGAGAGTTTAATTAAATTTTTCTCCCCTAAAATTGACATACTTTCTCACTTGAACACCTGACGTTAACAAGGCATTCAAATTTCCGTGGAACTATAGGGTTCAATGTACCAAAATTGGAATAGCAGCACTAAAGTGAGACACCAAGTAAACTTTAGAGGAAAAAATGCAACTAATTAAAAGTTACTTGGATGAACGAACGGTATAAATGGTTTGTGTCACTTGAAGTGCGAAAAGGATTAAGGCAGCAATAATAGATATAACTGCCCACCTGCTATTGAAATAATAATTTGTCAGCGACGCACAATTACGCTTCAATATTGATGGTAAATTCCTGCGTTTGTAACGTTTGCAGTACTCGTGCACTACCTTCCACGGCTTTGAGAAGCAAAACTCCCCTAAAACAACCTCCTTGCACATGTAGTTGAACAAATTCAGCACGTCTTCACTCTCGCCCAAATTGTTTTCTAGCACTTTTGCCTTCACAAGCAACTCCACATCTTCCTTAGAGCTGATGATTGTGTGCATTAGAAAAACATAAGATGTAATATGATGCTTAACACCAGGCTTACATTGCTCGTATGCAATCAGATTCCTAAGAAATGACTCAGTGGAGTCATATAAGCACCAAGGCGAGATTTCAAATCTGTTTATACTGCAAGAACGAAATAACCAAGGTAACAAACAGGATGAAGAAGAAGATCTGGTGGGGTTGTAGACATAACATGTTGGATTTTCGGGAATTCTAGCACCACACAGAAAAGAAAACCAACAAGATATATTAAAATCGATACCAATGACCTCGCCCTTACCTGCATGGAAGTTAATCCCAATGCTATCAAGTGCAGTTGCAGAATAATTAATTTGGTTATCTTCTAGGATTTTTACCTTCCCCCCTGCACATATCCCAGAAAATTTAATAACATAATTGGGTTGGTACACATCTTGGTCATCTTGGAACTTGCCTGCTTCAAGGTCACGATCTTCATGAGTAGTGTGTGGTAGACGATAGCATTGGTGTAAAAGGTTGAGTACATGGTCTATAGTAGTCCGGTAAACCTTCTTAGTTATCGGGCGTTGAAAATTCATTACATTGCCAAAGAAGTCAAGGACAAAGCGAGCAAGAGGCAGGAATACACGTTCATCTTGGATTTTGCCAATGGTTAGCTTGAATAATTCAACAAGAACGAACTATGGAATTTGATTCTCTAGTAGTAACAAGTCGTGACGAATGTCAATGAGCACCAAAGTGTTGCCCAAAATTGGGTCACCCACAAGTTTTTGCGTCAGCTTGGATCTGTACACGAGTTCAACGATGAAACAACCATCAAAAAGTAACATTTGAGCAAACTCATCGTCATCATGAGGCTTTAAACTTCCCCGGTAACAAGCTCGAGCTCGGGGTACTACCTTTATCATGGAGTCAACACATTCTTCCATAATTTGGTAGACATGATTATCAGATTCGTGTACTTTTGCTTCTTCCGGAATACTCCTTTGACGAAAGCTCTCTTTATCATAATTTTTCATCAAACGGTTAGTTGACTAAAGAGGCTTTGCATGTAACTCACTTTAATTTGAGTTCACTAGCATCTCTATGAATTGGCCCAATGGAGATGAGGCGAGGGCTATACACTTTGTCTTTCTCTTTACGAAGCTTCGAAGGTACCTCGTAAATGGAAGGGATTGATTGCGGGGAAGATCTTTGGCCTCCATTTTCATTTTCTTGGTTGGTTTTGAGCAATTCCCATATGGAGGTGTAAAGCCCATTTCTTTCTATTTTGGGAAGAGACCCTTGATCTTCAATTTCCTCTCCTTGATCGTCATATAAACCATCATGGTCTTCTATATTGGCAGCCATTTGCACAATTGATTCTTAAGAGTAATTTTTTGGTAAAGTATGTCACATATTTCTTGTGAGTCTGCGTATTCTTATTTCTTCTCTAGTCAACTTGGTCCTGTACATTATATTCATTACAGTTGGCTATGTTTGATTTTAAAGGATTCCGACAAGTAGATAGAAAAAAATTAGTGGGGTAGGAAAAAAATTTAATAATTTGTGAAGCTTGAATTTATGAGGTTCTTTGTATATATCCACGACAGTTGGAATTTTTTTATTTTTTTTAAATAAAAAAATTGTTTTTGGTCTTGGTCTTTAATTATTAAATGTGAAGACATGAAATAATCAACGAGTTATAATGGTTTGGTTGGTGGAGGATGAAAAACGCTTTTAAATTCGTGGCTTTCAAGCTTGGACAGAAATCTAGAGAGGGAGAGAGGGAGGAACATTTTGTCATGGAAAATAGGACAGGCGGTGAAAAAGTAGGGTTTATTTGTCTTACTATTGGCTTCTTTCCTTTTTCACCGCCTGTCCTATCTAAAGCTTTTAATTTGGGACTTTTGTTCTTCTAATTTTGAGCTGCCCGTTTGGTTGCTGGTTTACGTTAAAATTTGAAAACCGCCTCAGTATTTTTTGCCACAGCCCATCCGCACTGGTGCGTACAGGGAAGGCACCACTAGTTAGTTTTTTTAGCACATATATTTTGGAAGTGTTATGAATGTTACTCAAGTTTATTTCGTGCAAGAACTTTATTCCTGAATTTAATTACTTGAACGGGTACGTTAAATAAAAATTGAAAATAAATTTCGGTTAAAGAAATCTTCAAAAGGATATTTTTGGATTTAGAAGTTCAATTTTTAAGGACTAGAATAAATAAATAATCCAATTTGATTATCCTTTATCATTTAAATCATTGCTTTTTCATTGATCAAATTCTAAATACCAGAAAAGTGTGTGCTGTGGGGACAGTCTAGCTAACATGCAACTTCTGCAACAAGGGATTTTGTTTTGATAATAACACATAAAATGTGTGACTTATTAGTTAGAAAAAAGTACTATATATAGTGAGTTATTTATCCCTAGGAGCCTTGTGGCACAAAACAGAGTGAGGACTAAATTGCTAGAATTAAAGTAGGTCTCATGTTGAAGTCGTAAATGAGAATTGGAGGGAATTAAACAAATCGGAGCTATATGCTCAGCAATTTGTTTAATTTTCTCCAATATCTCATCTCCGATTTCTATATAATCTCATATAAAATTTGTAACTAGATTTTGTATTCGAGTTGTATGTGAGAATATGAGGGAATTAAATAAAACCGGAGCTAAATGTTAAGCGATTTGTTTAATTTCCTCTAATATCTCATCTCCAACTTCAATATACATAGAAACCAGATGTTGTATTCGAGAGTTGTATGGGAGAATTGGAGGGAATTAAATAAATTTGGAGCTATATGCTCAGCAATTTGTTTAATTTCCTCCGATATCTCATCTCCGACTTCTATATATATACTCATAAAATTTATAATCAAATGTTATAATTGGAGGGAATTAAAAAAAAAAATTGGAACTAAATGTATAGCAATTTATTTAAGTTTCTCCGATATATCATCTCTGACACTTTATATATATATACACCAAGTCGTACATGAGAATTGGAGGGAACTAGTGTTAATTGATTCCTTTCTTCCAATGTCTCATCTACAACTTCTATATTTATAAAGACAAGCTTATAACCAGATCTTGTGTAGCAACTCTGCCCTACCATATTTTCTTACACAATTTAAGCTCCATAATTTATAGAAAAAATGAAAATGAAAGAGCATAGAAAGGTGGAGTTTGTTCTCATAAATGTACTAAAATCAACTAAAAGCATACTAGTGCGCGCATCCTCGAATGGTTTACCGAAAAGAAGAACCCAATACAAAAAAGCACACTCACAATAGAGAAATAAGAAATAAAGCAACAATCGCACAAGATAAGGTTCTTACCAAAGTGTCGACGTAAACGCCACTATTCCACACAGATGATAACTTCTATTGATAATTGGAACAAAGAGATTATTACAAGCACATAAGAAAAAATCTCACCAATTTTACCTCTGAAGTCTCTCTTACAAATCTTTTTACACAAATGAGCCAAAAACAACACTAAAAAAAAAAAATGCCTGAGACCATGATCGATCATGGTAACCCCATGATCGATCATGAAAGTGCACTGCCGCAAATTGCCAATACCATGATCAATCATGGTCCACCTTTGGAGAGCCAAACTTACACTACATTCAATCCAAGATAAATTAGGTAAAGAATTTCGGCATATTGGACTATAACTCTTTAATCTAACTCCCTCTAGCTCACAATTCTATGAGTTACGTGCTCTCTCTATCAAACTTCCATGATTAATTTACATATTTCATATTATATTAGATTTTCACGCACACATAATTATTACCCTATTTGAATATAAGTAATTTAAAGGATAAAAAATTAATACATAGTACATTGAAGAATGACGTTACGTGAGATTGTAAAAATTTGTTGCTTACGTTTAAGTGCAATTTGTGCGGCTAAATGGGATCTTAGACAACTTAGGTTTCCATACATTTAGTTTTTCATTTTTATCTTTGTTTTAATAAAACCCACAACCCATGTAAAATGATGAAATTTTGGTCTAAATTTAATTTTTTTAAAAAATAAGAAGCCAAGCCGCCTAGAGCCGCCCAGTCCCGCCTATCCCCACCTAACCCCGCCAAGTGAACAGTCCCCCCTTAATCCAACGCCTAACCCTTATTCCCTACTGAAAGGCACCACCTAGTGCCTAGGCCTCCTTTTAGAAAATTGGTTAAAATATGCCTAGCGACTATATATTGAGATTTATTTATCCATCTTTAGTATTACGAGAACAAAAATAAATATTAAAAATACAAACAATGTTAAAGAAGTTTTATAAATAAATAAGGTTGTACTTATTGCATAAGTAAATATTGGGTGTCGCATGTACAAAAATGTTATATCATTACCTTAAATATTGTAATTATGTGTTGCAGCATGCACAAAGTTAAAATACAATTGCTTTCCTATGTTATAACTATTCATTGTGTATCAAATTAAAAACGACACTTGAACTTTTCTTTTAGGAATATCTCACTTTAAAATTTTTATTTCTTTTTTAATACATAATCAATGGATGGACAGGCAATAGAAAATATGTTATAAAAGTTAAAGTGAGACCTTCCTAAACTTTTTTGAAGTGGAAAGAATAGTGTATATAATTTACTAAACTTTTTTGCTTGGTTTTTAGTAGTACTGTAATTGTTCGGTTACGTTTTCCTTTCTTTTTTGCTATGTATTGACAGATTGCTACAATTTATTTTTTTCATTTTTTTCTTTCACGATTGATTTTTTTTTTTGTAATGTCTCATACCGTACTATACTATACTGATATTTTTCGTGCAGAAATTCAGTATAGTTTTGGTATGGCAATGGTGTGAGATTTTTGCGTACCAAATTTTTTGTATAGTATACGGTGCATTCGGTATGGCATAATATTGTACCAAATCCACCCCTAAATTTAATAGATAAAGCAAAAGATCAAGGGCGATGATATTTATACGCTACAAAATATTTGGTCACATTCTCACTTTCATTTGATCCTTGATAACCGAGTAAAGTGTATATTACTTAGTTCTTAAAGGTCAAGTATAAACTTATACTCGGCGTTTAGGGGCTAAGTAACCTATTATCAAACTTATACTTGATAATTAAAAATTGAGTAAAACATATCTTATTCAATTTTCAAAAATCGAGTAAAAAGTAATAAATATTTTATATGGTGTAAATATCATCCAAGATCAACGTACACAATGAAATAATAATTTTCTGATTTTCCTTCCTCAAACGAAAAACTGTGACAGCTAGGTTAGTCAAAATATTAAACAAAAACATGCACCAAATGATGACATCCCATTATCTATATATGTATCTATATATATATATATATATATACTGATATACTAATTATAAAGTGTGAATAAGAGCGCGAATTTAAACATCTATCAATCAGTTCGGAATATTTATTCTTTACTAATTACTAAATTAAAAGTATGCACTGTTAATTAGTCATTAGATTACTAATGAAAAGTTTGCAATGTTATTTATTGTAATAATATTTAAATTTTTAAAGTACGCGGGCCATTGACCACAATTTTGCGTTTTGTCTTTTAAATTACTTTCACTGTTTATTATATAATTTACAATTTGTTTTCTTACCGATAAAGCTGGCTCACCTTTATGTCTAAGAGCATCTCTTTTGGTAAATGTATAAATTGGTTGTGTAAAAATATGTGGACCAATAAACTATAGACATTTGGAGGATAAAAATTAATTTTACACAAATATTTTACACATTCTCATTTGTACTCCAATGGTACACTTTAAGCTTGTTGTGTAAAATTTGAATAAACCAATGATATTGTACGACATGAAATATATATATTCACATGTAATATTCAATATTTTTTATGAATATTTTTTATTTATAATTTAATAGTCAATATGGGTATTATTTTAAAGCTTTTGATGAGTAGAATTCAAATATAAAAATATCATAATAAAATCATATTTTGATTTTTACTTATATTACATTTAATATTTTGTAAAAAGTTGGAGAGAGAAAATGATGATGTGGATGTATAAAATACACACCCATTTTACACAAGTGATGATGTAGCATGTTTTACACAATACCATTGGAGCACCAAAAATTATACACATTATGTAAATTTTACACAAATCCTATGTGTCATAGTTTACACGTCCATTGAAGATGCTCTAAGTCAAATCCTTTTATTACTTTTGATCCATAGACTAATTTCACAAGGTATAAGACTAACACAAAAAATCCAATAGATAGGAGAGACAGAAATTTTGTACCCAAAAATAGAAGAGAGAGAGAGAGAGAGAGAGAGAGAGAGAGAGAGTGAAATCACGTGATCTTGATCTTCATATGGTGGACCGGACTAACCTCGTCAATTTTGTCTAAGTATATTAGTCGACGGGAGCGTGGTCAGGAAGAATATTGTGGGATGTTTTGACCCAACTTAATAACTGTATATGAGATTTTTATCTCATACGGTTCCTCGTTCAATTCTTTCAAAGTCATTGGATCTTTTTCCGCATTCGAGAATCCCCTCCCTTCTTCCACTTCGTCCCAAAGAGTAACTAAAAAAAGCACAAGTAAAGAAATTCTTCTTCTTCTTCTCTCTCTTTTACAAGTCCCAATCTTTTCCCAACTCATTTCACCATGCATATAGTCCTATTTCTCTCAAATTTATCCTTTTTTCTTGCCTCTAATTATTACATAATTAATAATAATACTACCACTACTAGTACTAACAATACTAAGTATTTTGAAGTTAATTATTAAAAATTTGATCGAATTTGATATCTAATAAATTTTTACAATCCCTCATTAAGCGTCATTTTTTCATGTTTTTGTAACGCCGACGCAATGTTGTAATTCTACTTTGCAAGTATTTATGTCACAAAAAATTGCACTTAGACGTAAGCAACGAAATTTTACAATCTCTCCTATTAATTATATCGTTCTTCGATGTACTTTTTACTATTTGTTTTATGTTTTAAATTACTTATATTAGGATATGACAATAATTATTTGTGCAAGAAAATCTAATATAATATAAAATATGTAAATTGGTCAATAACAAATTATAAAGCTATAATATATTTGATTGTAAAAAGAAGAAGAAGAAGAAGAAGAATTTCCTTGCTTGTGCTTTTTTTTTTTCCTCTTCAATTCAACCACATCAAGACCAAGATCACGTGATTTCTCTCTCTCTTTCTCTCTCTCTCTATATATATATATATATATATCTTATATTTTGGGTTGGTCTCATAACATATAAAATTTCTGTCTACTATTTTTTTTGTGTGTTAGTTTTATAGCTTGTGAAATTAGTCTATCAAAAGTAAAAGGATTTGACCAAGACATAAATAGGTTGAATGAATCAATGTTCGTATATCATTCCAAGTATACCTGTATGGGAGCTAATTCACTTTGAAGGAAAAACTTTTTAAGCTTGCGCATGTCTCATCTAACAAAAAGTGGTCGATCTTCTTCTGCAGCCTCGTTTCCGTCAATAACCATAGTCACCTCGCAGAACCAACATTATTTTATTATTAGTTCAATAGACAAGATATATATGTACTGTCAATTATGTCTTTTAAAACAAAAGTATGAATTTAAAGTACCATTAGAAATGGCACACATCTTGTAACAGTAGATGGTCTGCTAACTTTGGCCATAGTTGACTCCATCAACCACTCATATATAGTTAATGTCCAATTGTACTTGTTCATTACCTCTATGCTCACAAGCAACTTCCCAATGAACCATGGTATCTTATTACATGTATTAGGGAAGAACAAGCTACTACGTAGCAAGTTGCAAATAAGCTATGTAATTTTATCCATTATGAGTTTTTAATTAAACTACTGTACTTGGATTCTTGATAAATAAACATCATAATATTCTATAAGGGTTTTTGAGATGAACTGGTAACCAATAAGAGGTTAATTAAACTTGCAACCTTTAGTGGTGAATTATTTATCCTGTTTTCTCTTTATTAAACTGGTAACCAATAAGAGGTTAATTAAACTTGTAGACATACGAGTTGGGTTTGTATTCACCATATTGGTTTTGTGTAGAACTACCCAATAATTGTTTAGGATATATATATATGTCTAATTAGTTATGTGTCTTGATTAAATTAAAGCACGTATATCTGGTTTTTTTTTTTGTAATGTGTAAAGTGAAGTTTTATATATATATTGATCTTGAAGTTTACTGTTCTTATGTTTCTTTCAATTTCGATTTTGATTCAATTCAATTTCAATTTTAGTTCAATTCAACTTCAATTTCAATTCAAGTCAATTATAGTATTCTTATGTTTGTTTTCTAATATATGTCAGGATGCCTCCGAAAGATTCAGCTGTAAGGAAGAAATCTCTTGTAGATATGCACGAGGAGTTCCATCTTGCCCTACTGCAGCAGCAGCAGCCTTCGCAGGCTCCCCAGCCATCGCAGGCGGCCCAGGCCGACGGACCACCGGATTCAGCGCATGAGTCGCCGGTCCTGCCGCTTGTTCTGCCCCTCCCTTCCGATCATTCAACTACCGGCAGCATAGGCCCCGCACCACCCACACGTAGCATTCGCTGCACTTTTGATACTGCTCACGTGCCGATCGACTCAGGTAAAGTTCTTAATTATATTTTTTAGTTATACACCGGCAATTATATTAACTTTATATAATTTACTGAATAAATTTTCTTGTAAAATACAGATACCGCCGACAACGCCTCCTCGAGTAATAAGAGGAGAGGAGTTGTACTCGGGAAGAAAACGGCGGAGATCACGAAAGAGAAGGGCAGGACCCCGGTGACCTACGAGGATTCGATTAGGGGGCCACCCTTCTCAGTTTGCTCCCAGTTCGTGATGGACCTCTCGGCTTATATAAAAGACCGATGTTTGATGCTCCATCCGACATGGCATGACCTTCCGGTGACGGAGCGGACGAGGTTGCTGGATTTTTTATCGATAAGTTTTGCATTTTTCTTTATTTTTTAATTGTTTGTTATTGTTTGTTATTATTTCAAATTACTAATGTTTCTCTCTGCTGTTTTGCTTTGTAGGTGAACTACGATATCGATCACCGGCGTAGGGAGCTCACCGGCTGGATAGACGAGAAGGCCGCCAACCGGTTTAGGCAATGGAAGTCTTCCTGTCGCGTTAACTGGTAGGAATTGGGAGATTCGCCCCTTCCTGTCGAGTTCGCACATCGACTTGCGGAGTGGCAGTAGTTGTGCAACCACTTTAGGGATCCCGAATTTCAGGTAAAATTAATTAATTTGTCTAACTTAATTTAAATACAATTGAATATTCTAACGGTTTATATCTTATATATGTTGCAGAGGCGGAGCGTGCAAACGAAGGCGATTCAGGCCTCGACAAACAAGAGGCCCCACAACGGAGGGGCCAGGCCTTTTGCAGCTCGGGCTGAGGAGTACACGAAGAAAGGCAAGCAAGCTCCTCACGCGAAGATGTACATAGACATGTACAAGAAATTCGATCCCGAGGGCACAGTAAGTTTATTATTTATTAATTAATTACATTTATTGCTAGTTATTTGTAATAAGAAATTCGATCTTTATGCTTAATTATTTGTAATAAGAAATTCATTAATTATATTTATTGCTATTTGTAGTCGCGAGTTCAGCAGGCGAGCGACGAGGCAGTTGCCTCATTGATGGAGAGTATGCCTCCGATCGAGGATACATCGGATGGCACCTCGCTGGCTTCAGTCACAGCCCCGCCAAGACTCTCTGTTGATGTAGAGATCGGGCTTATGGAGAGGGTGGTCGGTCCTTCGAGAGGGACCAGGGTTCTCGGCTTAGGCAGCGGCGTCGCCAAGCAGTCGAGGACAAGAGGACCATCACTACTGGAGCCCCGAAACGCCGCAGGAACTGGAGGAGCGACTTCAACAGGAAAGACACGATCAGTAAGAGCGCGAGAGGCAGCTCGAGAGGGAGCGGCAGGATTGAGATAGGGAGCGGCTGGAGTTCGAATCGAAGGTACAGGCCCAGCTTGCAGAAATGGCGAGGCAGATGAATAAGTGGGCTCCACCATCCGATGGCTCCAACGCAGGATAGTTTTAGGTTTATTTTCTTATTGATCAATTTTATATGATTATAAAGTTTTTAAAATAGTTTTGTAGGAAACTGCTATAATTTATAAACGTTTTGAACATTTAATTGAATGGTTAGATATTTCAATGATTGAATGCTTATATATTTGAATAATTGAATGTTTTGATATTAGAATGAATGAAAAATATGAACGATTGGGCAGGATGTTTGAATGAATGAAATTGGTTTGTAATGCAGGTTATTTGTATAGAAGTGCACGTGTGGGATGCACACAGAAACATGCAATTTCCGTAATTATTTTAATTAACTTGGGCGACGTAAGTAAAATAAGTACGTCGCCCAAGTCCAGTCAAAGTCAACTCTGCTCTTAACTTAGGCGACGTAAGTAAAATAAGTACGTCGACCAAGTAAGAAACCTAGGTTACGTACCTAGTTACCTTCCTCGCCTAAGGTCAGAGCAGAGTTGACTTTGACTGGACTTGGGCGACGTACTTAAATAATTATGTCGCTAGTTACCTTCTTCGCCTAAGGTCAGAGCAGAGTTGACTTTGACTGGACTTGGGCGACGTAGTTAAATAATTATGTCGCCTAGGTTTCTTACTTGGGCAATGTATTTATTTTACTTACGTCGCCTAAAGTTCAGTCAAAGTCAACTCTGCTCTGACTACACAGGCGACGTATGTATTTATTACATCACCTTGGATTTTTCTTAGGCGACCTAATTATTTGTTTACTTCGCCTATTACCTAGGGCGACAAATCTTAGGAGACATACCTTAGGCTACATATGATACGTCGTCTAAGATATGGGCGACGTATACGTATACTTGGGCGACGTACAATCTACGTCGCCTAAGTGTCCTTTTGAGGTAGTGCCATTAGTTAACGGACTTGGTGAATATAGTCTAAAGTACAAAACAAGAATTATCTTATGTTATAGGAAATCATATGATTTAATGGATGATTCATATTTTCGTAAGTTTCGATTGCATATATATAGTATTTGTGTATAAGTATGGTTTTCTGTTTCCTTTACACATGTTGGCTAGTTAATGAGTTCAGTACGAACTGTTATGTTATTTCGTTTGGCACAATTGTACGTCTGTCAATTTGATGCGTGGTCGAGTTGCCTAGATACCCATACAAATGATTGCGCTAGTCTATGATCGGTCCAAGGTTTGGTCTCTAAAGGTTGGGGTCGAAAGTTAGGACACAGTGCCCCTGAGTGCAAGACCCGAAACCATGCACAGAAACTAATGGGAGGCCCTACTTCCGCGTGGGTGAAAGGCCATGAAATACAGACCTGGTTATAAGCTTAGCTAGTTACGAATTATGGAGACGATTGTCTCGGATTTAATACACTTAGATGCTACAATTGTGATGCCAAGTTTTATAAACTAGCCAACGGTTTTATAGATATACTTTCCTATTATGATTTACATGTATCATGCTAATATTTTCTTATTGTACTTTTGGGGTGGGAATGTCATTGACAAGCATATCACATAAAATTCTTTTTCATTGCATTGATAAAGTGAACTTATACACATACAAAGGATTTTATAAAATTTGGATATATATATATACGTATGATAATAATAAAACTACTTCCATTATTATGCATAGCATGCATCGTTTTACAACGTATTTTTATATATAAAACCTTATACTCCCCCACTGAACATGTGTTTGGCTCACTCCCATTTTCCAAATCAGTTTTGTAGGAATATCTCCGGGGATGGCATGCATATGGAGTCTAGAAACCTCTGATGGCTTTAGAAACCTTTAGTTATTCGAGGATAACTTATAATTTATGTATTTAGCATATTATTGGATGCCTTGTATAAGTAAACCTATATTTGATTCCAATGTATTACTTATCGTATAAATGATGTAAAGCTTGTTAACTAAAGTTGGAACCTCGTTGGAAGGATTATTTATATATGGAAATGTTTGTATTTTGTATGATTGAGAACTTGTTAATGTGGAGTTAAATTTTCTAGTTAATCTTTATTACATTATTCACAGGTTTTGATTTGTTAAATTTAAAAACTCCACATGCCAAATTTTTTTCCTAAATGGGGTTTTAAAACGAGAAACATTTTCGATAATACGTAAATTAGTTTAATTCAAACCCGTCATCGTGTACGGCACCGTAATTAACTAGGTCCCGGAGGTCTAAACCTTGTAACAGGATTTGGGGCATCACATCCTCCACCCAAGGCTATTCCTCGTGATACTCCCCATTGCCATGTTCAGTGTCCTCGTCATCTACATATTCTCCCGTCTCATCAAGTCCATCTCCATTATTGTCTGTATTATTGGATTCATAATCAATGTTATCTTCTATATTAGCATCCATGTTTACACCATGAATCTCTTGTTTAATAGTGTTTCCATCGTTTTCAAATGCAATACGTTCAATATATGGATGAGTAAAACCTGGTGGAGATGTTTGTTCATTCATCATTATATGTATATATATATTATACGTGCATATATTGACTACTTGCTAACTATCAACATTATATATAGTTTGAACTATATATAATGTTACTAGCTTGCAAGTAGTCAATATATGAACATAATATATATATATATATATATATATTTATTTATTTAGTGTGAGGTACGTTTGTACAAGAAAATTTAAGGAATTAAAGATGGAGAAATTCAATTATCAAAAGTATAAACTTAATAAAGAAAACACTACTTCAATTCACTTCATATATATTCATAAAAATGATAATATCTCCACCCAAAAGGTGGGTACCAAAAGTACGTTCAAATAGCAACATAATAATAATAATAATAATAATAATAATAATAATAATAATAATAAATAATAATAATAATAATAATAATAATAATAATAATAATAATAATAATAATAATAATAATAATAATAATAATTACTCCTTGATCACCTTAACCCATTAATACTTCATAATTATATATATAAATATAAACTAAGTGAAACCTTTGCCTTATAACCTAAGATTAGAACAAAACATTAATATCATCACCTTACCAAAAAAAACCCTCAAACAAACTTAATCCCATCACTTCACAAAAAACCCTCACATAAACTTGATCCCATCAATAACCTCACAAAAAATCCTCAAACAAACAAAATTGATCCAACCGGCTACATAAATGCAACTGGAGAAGAAAGCGGAGGATGACTAGCCGAAGCCGGGCATGTGAAACAAGCACCTAGTCCATGAAACAATTCATCAATATATATATATATATATAATAACCTTTAGAACCACATAATAATTAATTAGCACAATTACTAGCATACCCACACACACACACACATATAAATACTAAAATGTTAAGGAAAAGAAAAAAACAAATTAAAAAAAAGAAAAGAAAGAAGTTCAAGTAGAATACTAGTGGAGGACATATACACGTAGTAGAAAAATGTCGTAGCCAAGCAATACAAGGCCACACCAAGAGCAGTGAATGTAACACTCCATTTGTAATGGTTGAGATGGTTCTTTCGCTTGTTATTCTTTAGCTTCTTCCTTAGGTCATAGAGTTCTCCCAATAAAGATGAGGAATCCACTCTCTGAACTGAACCTACAGCTCATGTTGCAGCAACTCCGTCTTTTGGTTGGACCAGTGGAGTAGAAAGGTTGTCCTGACCAGAGAGAGCTCTAGCAGCCGGCCGTGTTGTAAAATTGGAGACAACAACTGTTACAGGAGGAATCTTTTGTGCAATTGGATAAGTAGCTTGGATGAAAACTGCTACACTTGATCGTATAACTTGTTCCTCTTACTTGCATCATCATCTATCATTTGACCCGCCATACTAAGCCTACTAAGAGCAAGGGTTGTCGAAGCATGCAGAGTAAGGAAGAACGGAATAACGAGGGAGTAGGAGACCCATATTGCCTCATTGCAAGTTGTCGTATTGCCAAATAGAGCATAGCAAGTGCCACAAAAACTGGCCAGAACATTGACAGTCAAAGAGTACAATGTCACTGTAGCATCCGCTTGCTTCTCAACTAACTATCCTCCTTATGAAAGAGGTCGCTTGTTCTCATGAAACGGTTGTAGCGTTTCATTTGGATAATTTATATTTCCTCCCCTACAAAATAAATAAATTTAAGTTTTGCTAGAGAAAGATCATAGAAAATTAGAGCCTGTAAATTAAAACAATACATCCAATATCATGGTTAATATATTATAATATAAAATAACTTGATCAGTTGAACAAATGAAGAAGAAAATTAAACTTTAGAAAAAGAAAAAAAAAACATATGCATGCAACATTCAAAAAGAAAAACATCATATCAAACAAATAAAATTTGAAAAAGCTAGAGAAAAATGTATACTATCTGATAGTGGACCAAATGATCTCTCATGTGTTAAGTCCCTGGCCATGGCCATTGGAAAAGAGAGGATTCGTTTTGTTTATTTGTCCATCTCTCTTTCTTTCAAACACTTGCAACCTATGTTAATACATATAATGGTGGTGGTGGTGCCTTTCAACCAAAGTGAAAGAAGAAGAGAAAGAGAGAGTATAGGAAATACATGTTAGAATAGTGTAGCCTTCATCAAGAAAGAAATAGAGAGAAGTTAGGGGTAATTAGTTTCAGGCCCTGTCTTTCATCTTAATTAGTACTAAGGAATAGTAGGATATTAAAATTTGTAGTTAGTCCCTATTGCATTAAATCTAATGAAACATTCCATAAATGCTTTTATGTAATACCCACACTACCCCTATCAATCAATAAGGTAATAGCTAGGTTCACGTAATTAAAAACAGGAAAGTAGACTCTTTTTTTTAATTCCTATTTTTAAACACTTTTACAATCCGGACGCATTAATTATACTATTATAATTGCAAAATAACATTTTTTAAAATCATATTTTTAAACAGATAATTTCAAGTAGTAGTATATAACCCGATTTTCTAGTATTTTAACAAATTTTTTAGTATACGATTATTGTAATAGTATGAACAAATATAAATACTTTATAAATCTCGTGCAAAAAGATATACAGATACAAATAGTTTATATATCTTTCGTAAACATACATACAGATATAAACAGTTTATATATTTTATTTTAAAATATATATACAGATATAAAAAAATTCATTAAATATACACTATATATTAATAATTGCCCATAATAATAAGGCTTGTTTAAATTTTTTTTGGATGCATGTCGAACATATACTAAATCATACTTTGAACAGTTAATTTTTAGTTGAAAAAATTTTAATATAATTTCTATGTGATTTATACTAATATATGCGTTGGACAAATGAACTAATATTACAGTTAAAACGTTTTTTTTTAATTCTAAAAACAATAAAAAGAAAATTGATAAAATATTAATAATAATAATAATATAAGATATTATAGATGTGTATTAGTGCCTTGAACCACACCGACTTTTAGAGGATGAAACGTAACTGTTTCAGAGTAAACAAATCGTTATTGCGTCCCTTCAGTTCTGATTGCTCACGTCGGAATACTAACTGTCATGATCATAGGACAATTATCAACTGGTTATATGGGTTTAATGCTGCTAATGATCATATCCAAAGAATGGAAAAAACTTGTAAGAACAATTATGTCTCACGATAATAGTAGGTTTTTTAAGAAAACAAACTATTTTCCCGCAATTCTAGAACCAACCAAGTGCCAAAAGATGAATGAACAAACGTCCACACTAGATTTTACCCAATCATATATTGAACGTATTATAGTTAAGAACGATGAAAAAACACCATTGGTCAATAGATTCATGATGTAAACATGGATGCTGACATAAAGGATTATGTTGATTATGAATCCAATAATACAGACGATAATGAAGATGGAAGTGAAAAGACGGGAGAATATTTAGACCACGAAGACGATGAGGACATTGAACATGGAAATAGGGTGTATGACAAGGAATCGCCTTGGGTGGAGGACATGATTGATTTGGAGAGAGAAGAAAATGAGGAACTAAATAACACGGATACATCTACGGGCGATGATGAAGCTCTAGATCATAATGAGGATCAATCGGAATTGGATGATGACGATCTTTACACCCACAGCTCCACCTCCGAAAATTCGTATCCTGAAGTTTGATGGTATGGTTTGAAGTATGTAAATAGGTATTTCATGTTCAAAAAAAAAAATCAGATTTGGTCTTGATTACTTTTGGTTAAGAAATTGTTATTATTTACTATATTTGGTATGTTTATTTAAAAAAAATTTGAACTGCATATGTCGTGCCGTTTTTTAGTATTACTAATTAATATCAATGGCTTATTATGGTAATGTTATATCTGGATTATTCATTTTGGAAAAGTTCTCTTGTTTAATATTAACGAATGATTCACAGTACATAAAAATAAGGATCTATATTTTTTTAATCACACATTAATAGGTTATTATTGAGAACAATGTGACGCACATATAATGTAATATAATAAATTACGAAAATATTATATTATATTGCAAATCATGGTTAACAAAACTCTATAGAATGGGTACCAATTATATGACTCCACTGACAGGTGAACCCTTCAAACATCTACTACAATATTAGTAAGGTGTTTATTGTATAAGTTTAAATATGACGCTATACATATAGTAAATCAAAACCACGATAACTTATCCCATCTTTTGAACCTCCTATTACGATGAATCCAAATTGAAACATCTTCCCAGATAAAAAATCCGCACCCGACATTCTGCAAGATATAGGTTTTTGGTAAATACAATGGTTAATGTATATTGTGTAATACAAGCACTTAAAAAATGGAAAAACTTACAAGACCATTGGGGTAAGGAAATGACAACCAGGATTTTTGGATGTAGTCGATGTCCTTGTAACAACAGCATGTCCACAATAACACAAAAAATCCATTATTATATGTATGTGCTAACAAGTCTTAATTATGTTGTGCTGTATTTTGGGATGTCTTATTCATAGTAATAAATATACATGTTTTGGCGATAATATATAGGAATTGGAAAGTACATATGGATGGTTATTCGAATTTTTGAAATATCTTTAAATTTGTTTGAGAAACTAACGGGTATTGAAATAAAGAAATACATTGTAATTAGTAGCTTCTAGGTGGTGAAGTTAAGCTTTGTAAATCTTTTCTTCCATCGTTGGGAAAGAGGTTCATTGATTTGGTGTCATTTATTAAATGGACAATATTATAAATTTTGGTTACATATACAAAATACAATATGATATAGCTATTTAAAATTTTTCAACCATAGGCCAATAGTATTTCTGAAAAGGTGTGATTAGGTTACCATTATTTGATTAATATCTTTTAGCTAATTTTGTGTATCTTAGGAGAATAAAGTGATATATATATACAGCTTATTTCCCAAAATGCACTGATGCGTACGCATTAGTGAGTTTTCAGTGGGACCCAACTTATTTCAAAATGGAGAGAAAGCGGATGGAAGAAAAATAAAACAAAGAAGAGTTGTCCCTTTTTCTTTCACAAGTAGTACCGACTAAAACCTTCTATCTCTCTCAAATCGAGCTATCTCCATCATAATCTTCTCCTCTCTCGAATCATCCTCTCTCTCTCACTACTGATTGACCTCATGTCTCTATCTCTCTACCGTGGACAAGCTTCTATGACTGACCTCTTCTCTCTCTCACTAACGTGATTGACCTCCTGTCTTTATCTCTCTATCGTGACAAGCTTCTATGACTGACCTCCTCCCTCTCTCGTCGACAAACCCAAAACCAACTCTTCTCTCCCAAACATTGAAGGAGGTCAACAGAGGTATTGATTTCTTTTTCCACGTATTATACTCAATTTTGGATTTAATGCACCCAAAACTTAACAAGTATTAAACCCAAAATCGGGTACAGTGGCAAAACAAAATCAATACCTTTGTTGATCTCCTTTAATGTTTGGGAGAAAAGAGATGGGTTTGGGTTTGTTGACTGTAAAGAGAGAGAGAAGAGGTTAGTCGGTTTTTGATTTGTCCACGAAAGAGAGAGAGATGAGGTCAATCGTTAGAAGCTTGTTCACAGTAGTGAGAGAGAGAGGAAGTCAGTCGGTAGTGAGAGAGAAGGATTCGAGATAGGAGAAGATTGCGATGGAGAGAGCTCGATTTGAAAGAAAGAGAAAATTTCAGTCGATACTTGTGAAAGAGAGAGGGACAACTCTTCTCCGTTTAATTTTTCTTCCATCCGCTTTCTCTTCGTTTCGAAATAAGCTAGGTCCACCAAAAACTCACTAATGCGTACGCATTAGTGCGTTTGGGAAATAATTTGTATATATATTAATGTATTTTCTAGAAGTATTTATTCAACTATAATAGATGTAATGTTTGGAATGTGTTTGGATTTTACTGGGAAATTTGTAACTACGATAAATATATAAATTAGATGCAGTATGTACGAAAAAATGAAATTAGGAAGTGGTTATATGTTTTATACCACATGTATTTTGACCCTTACCAGACGCAAAAGATGGTTGGTTAGAAGAATAAAGGTTCTGTCATACCATCTTTACGTACTAGTAGTCGTGTAAAATACAGTATTTTAGAATTTCAACCTCTTAGATGCCTAACAAAAGTTTTAGTTGTAGGTGGTTATCTATTTATATATCACATGATCATGTTATAAAAAATGAATCAATCAACTTAACAAGTATGACTGCGATAAATATATGTGTTTCAGTGTAGTTATAATACTCTCAAGTGATCGTACTTGATATCTCATATAAAATTGAAGACATGTACTATAAATATATATATATATATATAACGCAAACGTAAGCTGAAAATTCAATATACCAATATATGGTGTTTGGAGCTTTTTGACACATTTTATATTAAATCTTCGTAAAATAAGAAATGTAAGAATAAACAATTACATTGGGTATTTTTAGTTGTTTCGCAATTTATAACTAGTATTCAAAATAATGGTAAGATAAAATGCAATAATATACCTATTATAGTTTAATATGACTACTACATAACTTATTGAATGTAAATATAAAAATATTACCCTAGAATTTAGCGCACGGTTTTCAGGGAAATCATAAGGTTATTTTATAGTAAGGTTACTTTACATGTAAACCATAATAGAACCCAAATTACCTACTTTTAATACTAGAGGAATGACGAGCCATAAAGAGAACAGGTAAATGTTATAATATAACCCAAAATTACCTACTTCTAATATTGGAGGAATTACGAGCCATAAAGAATAGGTAAACCCATAAACAAAACCCGAATTTAATAGATACATTGTATGTGTATATTTTTTTTTCTGCACATATATGATTCTGTTTGAACCCTATTTTTTTTATTTGAGCATTGTTGTTAAGTTTTGTGTATCAGTTTGAATAACTTAAAAGTACATGTTTATGTAACAGGTGGAAAAAAATTAGGTATTTATTTTAATTAAATACTACCGCACATT
>JAKCWG010000144.1:0-62373 GCA_021464415.1 Lonicera japonica
TGAACACCCCAATCCACGACTCTCGTGCGAATACTGATTTTCTTTAAGCATCCTGCATTTAATCATGAATCATCATACATGTAGAAAGACTGATAGGAAAGACTCCAATTTTGGACGCGTTGGGAGTCTAAGATAACCCCTTGACGCCTCTTCGCTCTTACTAGGACGCCCAAACCGCACCCCCTGTCGCACGCCCAACCGTACGGCTACCTGCCAACCGTACGGTTGGCACCTCCTAACCGCACCCCCTAGCCGCACGCCCACCGTACGGCTCCTGCCAGCCGTACGGCTGGCACACCCTGTCGCACGCCCCAGCCGCACCCCATGCGGCTACCCCTGCGGTTGGCCTCTTTTGGAGCGTTTTTGGCGCAAATGTTGCTATAAATAGGACCCTTGGGATCCCATTTTGGGATCATCAACATTGAATAGTATTTTGGGTAAGTAGGAGCTTTGTCAAAGTCTCTAGAAAGTCATTTTAGAGAAATTCTGAGAGAGAAGGCTAGTGAGAGAGAAGGCTAGTGAGAGAAAGCTCTAGAGAGAGAAAGCTCTAGAGAGAGAAGGAAGTCAAGGCAAAGTCCTCCTATCTTCTTCAAGCGCAGCAGGTATAACTTTCTACCAAATCCTTAATTTCAGTACTGCATTTAATTTCGTTTTTAATATAGAAAATTAGATAACTTGCAAAGAAGTTCACTGCTTTCAAAACAAATCCTTTCTAAGTTTTACAAGAAATCTAAAACCTGTTTTGACACGTTTTCAAAACAAACAAAAATACAAAAACAGTTTCCAAAAGAAAGGAACTACGAGACTCTGATTTCATTCTACGAATGAATACGTAGGCGCTCGCAAAGCTCGAGTCTGATTTCAAAATATTGTTTTAAACTAAATTTATCCGGAAAGGACTATTCTAAAAAACCATTCGAACTACTTGCAAGATATCTAAAATAGGAATTAAATACATGATCCATTAAGAGACCGAAAGGGCGAATTGGGTGCCTAACACCTTCCCAATTCGTAACGTAGTTCCCGAACCCTAGCAAAGTCAATTTTCAAAATAAATCTCTGGTTTCAAACGTATGAAAGATAGTTCGTTTTCGAATTATCCTTCGTACGACCTTTTGTTTGTTTTCTCGTAAAACAAACTGGCGACTCTACAAAACACGTTTTCAAATAAAACCGAGAAAGGACTACTCTTTTCTCCTTCTCGGGGTATGGGTCCGGATTCTCACAGTGGCGACTCTGCTGGGGACAGTAGAGAACTAAGCTCTGACATAATGGATCATATATTTAATTCCTGTTATTTATTAGTTTAGGTCTTGTAAGCCTTAGTTCTAGGATAACATAGAACGATTTAGGTGGATACCCTGATGCCTTTATTTGCTAATTATGTGAGGAAAATCTTTTTCATAATTAAAATTGTGTAAATTCATAACAAACCCTAAAGCATTGATCAATAATGAACTGCCATATTGTTATTTTGCACGCACTCACGTCTTATCATGCATTTTCGCGAGTGTGAATTTACCCTATTAACCTCGGGACCAGAGTCGTGACTAGGCCGTGGACTTGCGGGTCTGCACTAGCCAAAAGCGCCTGGGACCACTCTCCTTGGCCAAGTACTTACCGAGGTATATAGAGTGACGAGAACACTCACGTACCCGGGATGTATATCAAAAGGTCCTTACACGTACCTGCGCTCTTGAGGTATATCGTAAGACCTGCCAAATAGGAGGGAGCCTTAAACCTTACCCTCTTCAGCCACGCTTGCATATAGGGGAGTCAGCTTAGAACACAAAGATTTTATGCATGGTTTTAATGACCAACAGTCGTGAGAATCTAGTGAGCGGAAGCCCTGATTCCATGAACAAAGCAACTCATGAGGAGAGACCTTCCCATATTTTCAAATGATTTTTCGAAAAAAACTCTTTTCAAAATGATTTCCCAAAACTATAGACGGTCAGGGAACCCATGGAATTCTATTCCTACCCTACCGCTATACGGGACTCTCAAGTTGTCGCCGTTGGTCTGTTTTCAATCTCACCTAAAGAAAAACTTTTTTGTGTGTTTATTTTCGTCCCGATCGATGTATTTCTGGATAAGGTCCGGCAATTTCTAAATGATATATTGTTGTTATTTTCCGGGGAATGCGCGCGATCGAATTTGTCCTTTTTTCCGCAACAGCAGATATTCATCCTGGCCTCTGTGTGGGCTGGAAGAGATAGCACGGGAGACTCGTCAGACCAGATTCCTCTGAAAACATGGATCAGAATACCCCGAACCGGAATGTGAACAACCAATTGAACAATTGCAGCGGATCCGCCGCCCGGTCCTTTTTACCCAAACCCGGGAATGCCGCAGAATAATACTGTTGGGGGTCAGCCGCTACATCATACTCCATCCTTGAATGTTGATCCAAACCTAGCCAGTTCAAGCGGAAACATGAATGCTCCGTTACTGAATCCCGAAGATATGTATCGAATGTTGATGAATTTGAACCAAAGCATGACCATGTTATTAAGTGACAATAAAAATACTCGTGCCAAGTTGGACGAGTTGGCTAAAGGGCGCATGACAGAATCACCAAGAGAAACTCCGGTTATTCTACCACCACCACCGCCACTCTCAGTTCATACCGAAGTACCACCGCCATATGAACAGTTGAACCAACCCAAACCCATGCCTGATCCGGTCGGCAATTGGTTACAACAGGACCTGACCAATCAAGCCCCTCCACAGATGCAACCGGTCCATGAACCATACCACGATCCGTATTATGACCCAATGAGAAGGCCCATGAGTATCCAAGGGGAGGGCCCCACGCCAATAGAAACTCACCGGGGGGATAGAGACTTGTCTGAGCTTAAGGAGCAGTTGAAAGCACTTACCCAAAAAGTAGCTGAGAGTTCGAACGATTTACCCAGATGCAAAGCTACAACTTATACCCTGAGGCTCGTTATCCCGTGGGTTTTAAGATGCCCTCCATCCCAAAATTTACAGGCACTACACCACCAGAACTCCATCTGAAATCTTATGTCCGTTCAATGAGAATTTATGATCTCGGTGAGGCTGAATTAGCCAATTCCTTTCACCTCACTTTGGCAGGACCAGCCCAGAGTTGGTTTTTGAACCTTGAAAAGCATCGTGTTAGATCATGGTCCGCCATTGTCCAAGAGTTTGTGTCACAGTACAAAACTAATGAGGAACTTAAAGTTACAAGGAAACATCTAGAGATGGCTAAGCAGAAGGAGAATGAGAGTATTAGTGAGTTTGTAACAAGATGGAGGGAACTGGCCGCCCAAATGGTGGAGCGCCTAGATGAAGAGGAACAACTCGGAATGATTGTGAAGAATTTGAAACCAGATATTCGGACCCAAATGGGACACCAGTTCTTTGGCAGGTTCAAAGCCCTACTCCACGTAGGCAACGAAATTGAGGAGGAATTAGCCAAACAGGCTGAAATCAAAAAATCCGCTTCACAGTACAAGAAGACTTCCACGTCTGCCATCAATCAAGTTACGTCTTCTGGGTCCTACGGTCGGGGGTATTCCGGCAACCCCTTTGGTCAAAACTCTGTGAAAAACATTGGGGATTTGGGATATCGTAACAACAACAACAGTAATCTCAGGACATTTGATCAGAATCGCTCACGAGATAGACATTTTTCGCAATTACCGGGACCATTGGGAAAGGTTTTCGAACAACTGAAAGAAGCCGGGATTATGTATCCCATGAATCCAAGGCCATTACCACAACAGATACCACCTCATTGGAACATGAATGAACATTGCGAATATCACCAAGGCTTCGGACACACTACCGATAGTTGTATGGCCCTGCGGCATGCTATCCAGAACTTAATTGATAACAAAAAGATTCCTGACCCGTCAGCCCCGAATGTTGCAAGGAATCCCCTCCCCAATCACCGGATAAATGCTATCGAGGAGGATTCAGATTTACCAGATCCTGTACTCTTGATTAAACCCGCCGGGAATACAGAAAATGTTGAAGTTTGGAAATTCAGCTGTCCAAAGCCTTCCCCCACAGTCATTCAATATACTCCACCGAGGTCCCAGAAATCCGTTGAAGAAGTCGAGGATGAAACATTGTTGGGGTTATCCGTTGATGAAACATGCACCATGCAGTCACAAGAGATAGTTAGCCCAAAAGTTATGGGCTGGATGAAACAAATGCAGTTCATACCAGGTTTTGGGCTCGGTAAACAGAATCAAGGGATCGCCCACTTTCCACAGTTTAAAGGCAACCCGAGGCGACAAGGGCTCGGGTATAACCAAGGAAAAACAATAAAAAAGAACACCCATCCAAGAAAGAATTGAAAAATATCACAGATAAACATGATCACCTTCAACTGGAATACAGTTTCGCAAGTCAATGAGGGGCCACCTTCAACTCCAGTTGAAACACCTGAAGGGGCAAGTGATCCGTCGCGACATGGGTCCAACAATTGACCCGTTCTGGGAGAGTGTACCAACCGCCAAATACCAAGCAACCTATTGATGTCGCTCTTCCCAACGAACCTGCAAAAAACCCGGAAGAAGGGCGTGTTGTTGAACAGTTAAAGAAAACACAAGCCCAAATTTCAATCTGGGGACTCCTGGTAGCATCCAAGCCACATCGTATGGCACTAATGAGAATGTTAGATGAATCGGTTGTTCCTCTTGAAGCCACCCCAAATGAGTTAACAGCGATGATCGCTTCAATGGGGGTACAAAAACAAGTTCTTGGGTTTTCTGATGAAGATTTATCACCACTGGGTCGGGATCATAACCAAGCTCTACATATCACCGTTGTTGCTTATGGAATGTCTATACCGTATGTGCTTGTCGATAACGGTTCTACAATTAACGTATGCCCGTTGAAAACTGCTGTTCGTTTGGGTATTGATTTAACTGCCATGGAAGAATCACCAGTCACAGTACGAGCATACGACAATACCAAGCGGGAGGTATTAGGTTCCGTCATGCTGAGTATGCAAATAGGACCGGCTTCATTTACCACTGAGTTTCAAGTCATAGATATCCCTTCAAGCTTTAATTTGTTGTTGGGACGAGTTTGGTTGCATGAGGTTGGCGCACTGCCTTCTTCCCTTCATCAAAAAATGAAAATACCCTTCAACGGGGATATCATCATCATCAAGGGAGATCCTGAAAGGACAATAGTCCCAAAAAACTCGCCAGTATTGGAATCGGAAGCCAAGATGTCCAACTCGGGGGATTTTCGTATGAGCCAAAGGTGCAAACTCTTACCATGCAGACTGTGAATTATCTGCCCCCTGATGATATGTCGACCATGAATACGCAAGTAATAAAGATGATGAGGAAAATGGAATTTTTTACCGGGGATTGGTTTGGGAAAATATCAAGCCGGCATTGCCCAAATGATCGAACCATTCCAACAACCGAGTCCTCTTGCCGGGTTGGGATATGTGGGAGATTTTAGCCGAATGAAAAGTGCCGTATCTGCCGATAGTTCGTTAAACGGATGGTTCATAAAAGAGGGTGAAGACTTTCCTTACTGCGGGTTTCAGGAACCATGGGTAAATGAAGAAGGGAAAAGACAACCGGGATTAGAAATTTTCTATGAAGAAGACGTATATATCAGTGAAGGATTTACTCACACCTTCTCATCTCGGTTAAAGATTACCCGGCCACCTGTCGAGCCACTGGAAGAGGAAGATATGCTGGGTAATATGTTTGAGGTCATGGCAATTGAGGAAGATTACCTTGGGGATCCTGTGCATCTTATACGCCCTATCGAAGGAAAGAAGAAGCAGAGAGAGAGAAATATTGATAGAAATGTACGAAATTTAGAATGTATGCTATCTGTGCAAAGTGATGTTTCTATCAATAAAATTGCCAATCTTTTCCCTTACTTTGATTCTTGTGATGTTGAAATTATGAATGAAAATTTGAATGATGAGCAGCGAATACAACCCATTGAAGGAGACACGGTCACAATAAATTTGGGAACAACCGATGATATAAAAGAAATAAAAATTGGGGCCGAATTAAGCCATGATGAAAAAACAGACTTAGAAAATTTGTTGAAAGAGTTTGTTAATGTTTTCGCTTGGTCATATGCTGATATGCCGGGTTTAGATGCCACTATTGTGATGCATGAAATACACACTAAACCCGAATGCAAACCTGTCAAGCAAAAGTTAAGAAAACTAGTACCTGAGTGGTCACTCAAGGTAAAGGAAGAAGTCACAAAGCAATTGGATGTCGGATTCATACGGGTTGTCGAATACCCTACTTGGTTGGCCAATATAGTACCGGTACCAAAAGCCAATGGCAAAGTACGGGTTTGTGTTGATTATCGCAGTTTAAATGCTGCATGTCCAAAAGATGATTTTCCACTGCCAAACATTGATCTCATTGTCGACAACACTGCAAATCATGCTTTAAAATCATTCGTCGATGGGTTCACCGGGTATAATCAAATCAAAATGCATCCTGATCATCAGGAAAAGACGGCCTTTATCACACCATGGGGTACTTATTGTTACACCGTCATGCCATTTGGGTTGAAAAATGCCGGGGCCACATATCAGAGAGCCGCAACTACTCTATTTCATGATCTGATTCATAAGGAAGTAGAAGTGTATGTCGACGACATGATCATCAAATCATTAGACCGGGCAAGTCATGTGGAAACTCTTCGTATCTTCTTTGAACGGCTTATGCAATTCCAGATGCGTTTGAATCCTCAAAAATGTGTATTCGGGGTCACCAAAGGCAAGATGCTGGGGTATATAGTCAGCAGAAAGGGAATCGAGGTTGATCCGGCAAAGGTTAAGGCTATTCAAGAAATGCCAATCCCTAAAACTGAAAGGGAAATTCGGGGTTTCCTCGGGAGGTTACAATTCATCAGCAGATTTATTTCACAATTGACTCGAACATGTGAACCAATTTTTAAGCTACTCCAAAAAAGTTCAGATGGGCAGTGGAATGAGCAATGCCAGGAAGCGTTCGATAAGATCAAGCAATATTTATCTAATCCGCCAGTCTTAGCACCTCCCCAAGTAGGCATTCCATTGATACTATACATGTCGGTCAATGACTCCTCAGTTGGAGCAATGTTGGCACAGCATTTGTTGAAAACAAGAACTGAGCAGGCAATATATTACCTCAGTAAAAAGCTTTCTCCGGGAGAACAAAATTATACGGCTTTAGAGAAATCATGCGCTGCGTTAGTTTGGGCTACCCAGAAGTTGCGACATTATATGTTGGTATTTTCCGTGATCTTGATCTCTCGTCTAGATCCCTTGCGGTACTTGTTCGAAAAGCCGATGTTGACTAATCGAATGGCTAAATGGATGTTCCTGCTTTCAGAATTCGACATTTCTTATGTCACTCAAAAGGCCGTCAAAGGGCAAGTCATAGCAGATCACTTAGCAGGCAATCCAATCATTGATGCCGAGCTACAGGATTTCGAATTTCCCGATGAAAGTATCATGGAGATTACCAAAGACGATGAATGGAAAATGTATTTTGATGGGGCTTGTAATCGGAATGGGAATGGAATTGGGATCCTGTTAATTTCGCCAGACCAGACACATGCACCTATGTCTTTTCGATTAGAATTTCCCTGTACCAACAATATCGCCGAATACGAAGCTTGTATTGTCGGGTTAGAAATTGCTTTGCAGAAAGGGGTTCGTAAAATTCAGGTGTTTGGGGATTCCGCTCTCATTATTCATCAGATCTTGAAAAAATGGAAGATCAAAGAAGAAAAACTTGTGCCCTTCTTAACCCAACTCGAAGAAACTTCTGAGAAATTTGACTGCATTGAATTCTTCTACATCCCGAGAACACAGAACAATTTTGCTGATGCCTTAGCTACTCTGGCCTCGATGATTGAAATTCCGGGGGAGAAAGAAGAAATTCAGATTCAGATTCAAAGGCTAATAAATCCGGTATTTTGCCTATCACTCGATGTTGAACGTGGAAATGAGATCGATCAGAAGGTTTGGTACTACGATATCTGGCAATTACTCAAGCATAATGAATACCCATCACATGCTGACAAAACCACTCGGGTCACGCTTCGCCGCCTAGCATCCCGGTTTATCATTTGTGCCGGAAAACTATACCGAAGAAATGATGACGGTATACACCTTCAATGCCTCGATGAAGAAAAATCCCGAGCAATGATGGAACAAATCCACAGTGGAGAGTGTGGCCCACATATGAGTGGTCATACATTGGCACGAAAGATAGTTCGTCAAGGGTATTACTGGTTAACGATGCAAAAAGATTGTTTTGAATACGTCAAAGGGTGTCACAAATGTCAAATATACGCCAAGGCACAGAAGCTCCCTCCAAAAGAATTATACCCTATGACATCTCCTTGGCCGTTTTCCATCTGGGGTATTGACATAATCGGTAAGATCTCGCCAAAAGGAAGTAATGGGCATGAATACATCCTAGTAGCTATCGACTATTTCACCAAATGGGTTGAGGCCGAGTCTTACAAGGATTTGAATGCCCGAAAGGTGGCACGATTCATCCGACACAACATCATATGCCGATACGGGGTACCGCATGAGATAATATCCGATAATGGTACGCATTTTGAGGGTGAAGCCAACAAAATCATGGAAGAATACGGAATCAGACGCCACAAATCCTCACCATACCGCCCACAAACTAATGGGGCCGTGGAGGCTGCTAATAAGAATTTGAAGAATATCATTAGCAAAATGGTTAAATCCGGTAGAGATTGGCCCGAAAAGCTCCCGTACGCACTTTGGGGATATCGAACTACTGAAAGGGTTTCTACGGGATCAACGCCTTTTCCACTTACATATGGCATGGAAGCGGTTTTACCAGTGGAAATGGAAATACCTTCTTTACGGGTTATCCTGGAAAATCAAGTCACTGAGAGTGATTGGGTAAAAGCTCGGTATGAAGAGTTGGCAATGATTGATGAAAACCGATTGAGGGCTTCATATCAACATCAAGGGTATCAAAAACGTATTGCCAAAGCCTTTAATAGAAAAATCCGAGACAGAAGCATCATAGTTGGAGACCTAGTCCTCAAAGAAATTCGTGAACCAGCCCGAGACCCAAGAGGAAAATTCTCGCCAAAGTGGACAGGCCCTTATATTGTTACTAAAATCCTATCCGGGGGTGCCGTTCTCCTTACCGACATTGATGGCCAAGAGTTAAACTTACCAGTCAACCTCGACCGATCGAAGAAATACTATCAGTAAAAATTTGTATCCATGAACTACGAAGACCTGAGCCCCGAAAAAAAAAAAAAAAAAAAAAAAAAAAAAAAAAAAAAAAGAAAGAACGGGGAAACGTAGGCAACCTGAATATCAGGCCCGGTCTATTCATTGCAATACTATTCATTCATTTGGACGCAAGAAGAAAGGCAGAAAGAGATTTTCCATACATCAAAAAGTTCTTTCGTACAAGATAACCTACATCAGTTCTCACATACTTTCCCTATATATTTTACCTACCTAATAAGCTTTCATAAAGAAGCTGCCTACCACACCTAACCTAACCATCATCAGCAGAATATAAGACCCTCTCTCGATCCATGGTCTGATACGAAGCAAGCACTGTCTCATCAGTCACCGGTGAATCTGCAAACCGAAACCACCTCATCATCATAGGCTCATGCTCAATGGTCTGCCGAACTCGACGCCAAATATGCAGCACGATATCAGAACGGGTCACCTGGGTAATGCCAACCTCTCCTCCATGAAATCGCCGCACAAAGCGGGTAGACCAAAGACCTCGTAGGGTCGTCTCTAGTCTCGGGGTAATAGGAAGAGCGATCGAAGAAAAGTCTCTCAGCGGAAGGGGTATACTCAGGGGAACACCGAATTGCCTCGTCAGCCGTCCGGGGATGTAGAATGATGTCTCTCTCAAACCACGAAACCGAAGATAGTTCTGCCCACCCATACTCATGATCATGGTCCTCATACGCCACCATGGAACCTCCCAACGAATCGAAGAAGAGGACTCAGAAAAACGAACAGCCCAATCATATGATGACAGACGATGAATCTGGGCGTAATCAGGATGCTGGAAGAAGTGCCGAGAATCCCAGGGAAGCCGAGTCTCCAGATACCGAAACCTCTCAGTAACCCACATGTACAGTAGATATGGGCTACCTCGAAAATGACTAAGTCGAGACTGAACCACGGCATCCAAACCATTCAGTGTTTCCGCCAGTAAGATGGGAGTCACCAAATGGCCGCGTCTAGCCTCAGATACAACTCGGATAATCAGAGGGTCTACCAGAATAGCATCATCGGTAACCAAGAGCATCTGAGAAAAAGCAAAAATCATACAAGCAGAAGTCCGACCTGAATAATAAGCCGGGTCGTCGCCATGATGAAGGAAAAAGTCTGCCAAATGACGCAGATGGAGTCGCCCGTCAACTATCATAGGCCGGCACTCACTCTCCCGCAGACCCAGAAACTCCGCCAGCATAACACGAGGACTCCTAGCATCTCGTAAGGAAGCCAGTGGCCATGAAACATCCTGCCGCATCAGTAGTGTGAACTCCTCAATCGTCGGACACAACTCGTCTAAACCGATACGGAAACAGTGGTCCTCAGGATCCCAGAACTCAGCAATACCAAGCAAAAAAGAAAAATTGATATCATGAGAACACCAGCGATGAAGGTGGCTCAGATCGCCCCAGTTGAGACCACAGTCGGCCTCAGCCATGGACACGAAATCAGACAAAAGGGAGAAAGAAGCATGGGTATGAAAGGTAGACATGGTAATAAAGAAAGAAGAAGCTATAGGGTGAATAGTGACTTTGATGATGGAAAAAAGGACAAATTCGCGCTCTATTTATAGTATAACTGCACATGCCAACCGCACGGTTGGGCCCCAACCGTACGGCTGGCTGGCCAACCGTGCGGCTGGCTCCCAACCGTACGGCTACCCCATGCGGGTGGGGCGTGCGGTTGGCTCTCCCCCTTTGGTTAAAATCTTCCATTTTTCAAATCATCTTTACAATACATCATGATACGAATATTGCCAGACTTTGTTCAGGAAGAACGATCCATCATAGCATGCATATAGATTTGATAATTACTTGCCAACATATGTACTTAACCATTTTTCGCAATTTAACTTGATTACACTTAATCGCATTCTTTCAACGCATAATTAAAAAGGTAATAATTTCGCCACCACATAATTACTTTTCAATTGCACTCACAAATAACATTTACATCACATCACACACAAACATATTTTCAAAATAAACATAAATATTTTATTCATAAATAAAAACCGAACACATCGATAAACCAACATTTTTCTTAACAAATAAACATATTTAAATTAACCACTAAATTAAAATAAGTTTTTTCTAAAAAATAAAATACACCTAAGTTAACTACTTAATTTAAAATGTTTCTCTCAAGCAACACAAAACACCGAGCCATCAGAACCATCAACGCTGAGGAGAAGGGGGAGGATCCATCGTCCGCGGGCGCTTCGCTTCTGTCTCTCCAGCACCCTCCGCTGGACTCTCTGAAACCGTGCGACCTGCGCCCTGGTGAGAAGGAGCAAGCCGGGAAGTGCGCCTCGACTGCTGAACCGACTGAGAAGGAACCGCCGATCGGGACCGCGAACGTGACGGATGGTAGGTAGCAGTCGTATCGCCCGCCAAGCGTCTGCTGTACCGCCCCATGTACTCCACCGGGAAAGGAGCCGCAAACGTCAGCAGTCCGTACATGTTGAAGTAGCTCCTCAGTAACTCAGCTACCTCGCGAAGAAGGAATGAGCCCCTCTGTCAAAACCAAATTACCAATCAGTAACATTCATAATTCAACACGTATACTCAACTGTTTAAAAAAGAAATCTTACCTCCTCGCCCGAGACGTGTGCGAAGGCCCCCATCCGCTCATCGCCCTCAGGTATGTCAGGGATCCGGTATTGCTTGGGTAGACCGAAATCCAAGTAAGGGATATCCCGAGGGTACTCCGGGATCGAGTACGACGCCAACGCCCCACCCTCCGGAGCCTGTGATGGACCAGCGCCGCCTACCGGGGGTATGTCCTCCCCGGTGTCCTCTCCCGTCTCCGACTCGGGCGCCACCGCCTTCCCTTTCCCTTTGTCGCCACCTTCACCCACCGGAGTCTGGCCTATGCCTGCTTCCGCCCCTAACTGCGCCTCCCTCTCTCCTAGCTCCCGGAAGACGATCCCACGGGCCGCACCTGATGATGGGGTCGACAGAGAGTACGGCCTCAATCCCACCGACCCGGCACCTGGCGACCCGACAGGCGTGCGCAGCAATGGCGAGAATGACACATGATGCACCCAATCCATGTCGCCCGACCAATACACGGGTGATGATCTCGACATCGACCCGCGTCCCCCGGGTGTCTGCGCCGACTCCAGCATCTGCCGTATATCCTCCGACGACAACTGCGGTGTCCTCCCCATGGCCGGTGAGATAGGCGGCCTCGACACAGGACTCCGCCCTCCGACCGGACTCCTCCCGCCCCTGGTCGCCCTACCTCGTCCAGGCAAAACCGCAGCAGCCGGCTCCTCCCCTACTCCCCCGCCGGGCCCTACTGGGGGCACCCCACCGTTGCCCCCTCCCAAGGGAACCTCCTCCGAACCCTCGTCATCCTCCTCCTCCACTTGCGGCGGCTCCACGTCCCTCTCCCCATGTGGATCCTCATCATCCGAATCCACAATCCCCTTGGCCCTCCGGTTCGGCGCTGGTGCGGGCTGCTGTGGGACCCGCTGCGAGATGTACAACTGCCCCCGGATATACATCGGGTCTCCCCCGAGGGCCGCATACCTCGCATATATCACCCTGCCTCGCACCCCCTTCATCTCCCTCATCAGGTACCGGTGCGCAAACGTCCCGTACTCCCCCTCCACCAACAGAGCCTCCATCGGTACGCCTCCCAGGAACAGAGCCCTCTCCTCCGCAGTCAGCATGACCGGCCGCCTCATCGCCACTGGGGGCCATGCCGGAACCCGGAATCCCAACCCAGGAGTATGCTGCCGCACCACGCGCTCCCCCAGGTAGAACGCCGCGCCATACTCATGCACGAATAAACGCCTCGAACGTGCCGCAGCCAACGCATCCGCATACCCCCACTGCTGCGTCACGTATGCCGGCCATGGGCTCCACTGAACCTGCCACGTCACACATACACCAGGAATAACTTAACTGTTCTTTTTCAGAAATAATTTAAATTTCAAATAATTTAATTTCATACCTGGTCAAGCTGTAGCCCAGAAACGTCGCCTGCACTGACGTCCGGGGTCAGATATCGATACACCCCAACTATGTTCCCGCTGTAGTATCGTCGGAAAAGCGGGAACTCATCTGCGAAAGTCGGGTGCAGATGGATCTGACCAATACCCTGGTGGGTATGCGCAATAAACCACATCTGTCACAAATCATCATACTTGTTAAAATTTTAAACCGGCTTTTTTTAAATAAATCAATTGTTTTCTTCCAAGTACAGTGAGGGTTTAAATTATTACTTACCTCCCAAAGCGTGACCAGTCCACGATGGTTCAGCTCCATGTGACGGCACACTAGGTCCATCGACTCATACAGCACCGCCAATACGTACCCTCCCCAGGCAAAAGTGTACAACTGGTCGAAGAACCGCAGATAAGGCAGCCACCATAACCGTAGGTTGTCGCCGCCCCGCGCATAGAAGAAATCATGCAGCACGAGCAGCAAAAAGCATCGGGATAGCTGCCGCACCTCCTGGCGTGTCATCGGACCATCGCCAAACCTCCCACTCTCGGCCTCGATATGCTGCACCATCGCCGTGTGGGGTATCCCATCTGCCACAATCCTGCTAGGCCTCCATCCTAGTACCGCTCCCATACCATCTAGAGTAATGCGTACGCGGGGGTTAGGCACCAGAGCCTCCCCCCCGAAAGGCAGCCCTGTCAGCACGAACACATCCTCCGGTGTCAACGTCATCTCCCCCCAACTCCAGTGGAATGTGTGCGTCGTGTCCCACCATCTCTCCCCTAACACCGTCGGAAGGCTCACTGATCGCTGGAACTCTCTGCCTGGCAGCACCTCGATAAATCGTCCGAATGGGGTTGCACTCAAGTATGCTCTCACCAGCGGCGGAAGCTGATCTCGAAGCTCAGGCGCGGCGCGCGTGATGCCACGGCAACGTCCGATCCTCTGTTACATCACGGTTTTTACAAGGCTCACTAACAAACTTTTTTCAAAAATAAATAATGTTGAGTATATATCTATTATGGCAAGTAATTATTAAATCTATCACATTTCATGCATATCTCTTCATTTGCATCTTTTTCAAAAAAAACAAATCACATAATTTGAAATACTAGAATTAGAGCATACCCTAGTCCGGCGGCGGATCTCGTGTGCCGCAGGCTCCATCAACAGCCACTCTCGCCCCTCTCCCGGCGAGATCAAGGGTACGTCCCGGTACATCGCCCGCTGAAGCGATCCGTCTGCCCCCAGTGGCCCCTCCCAGGCCACACCCTCCCAGTCGTCATGATGTGGCGCGCAGATCAGGCGCCCATCCATCATCGTGGTGATCGACTCCACCTCGTCCCCCGGAAGTAGCTCCGGCACCTCCCCTCCCTCTGGTGGGCCTCCCATCATCATGTACACGAAAATCGAAAGTAGTCTCGCAAATGCCATCGCTCACACTCGTCTCAAATACCCACTAAATGTTTTTGAAAAATCAGATATTTATATGCTAGAGAGAGAGATCGCAAGAAGAAGTGACAAAAATGCTTTGAACAGGCCACTATTTATAGATCATAGGGTCCAGCCGCAGGCTAGCCAACCGTACGGCTAGCCCCCAACCGTGCGGTTGGCTGCCAGCCGTACGGCTGGGGGGTCGAACCCTGCGGCTACCTTGTGCGGCTACCCCCAACCGCACGCCCTACGGCTACCCCGTGCGGCTACCCTCATTTTTGACCAGTTTGACCAAAAAAAAAAAAAACGGGGGGTGGGGGTAGACTCTGAATCAACTCTTCCCAAGACACAAGAGGACCAAGACTCACACACACGCACGAGATGACTAATCAATGCCCGAAGTTTGACACTCTAAAGTCTGTGGAGGAACCGAAATTCAATAGGATGGATCCATTGTCCGGAAGGCTCGAATCTGATTAAATAAACAGGGAAGGTGTAAAAGAAGAATCGGGTACCAGAAAAAATTGAAATAGTAGAAAAGGGAAAATCCCGTTGGTCCAAGAGAGGGAAAAGTGAGATAAACAGAAATGACGAAAATCGACAGGGAGAGCCACACTAAGAGTGACAGCTGTGCCAAAAGGCGGAGGGCTACATCTTAGGTGAGTAAGGCTCCTGTTTTGGAAAAATCCGCGAAAGAAAAAGCAAGGAAAATCCGAAAGCCCAAAAAAATATAAGGCCGGATAATCAAAAGAGGGAGCAATAAGGGTTTCGAAAAACAGAAAACGATACAGGACCAGCATCTTCCCTGTGAAAAAAATCAGAGGATAGCTTGAAGGCTATTGAGAATTCCAGACGAATTTCCATCCCCATGACCAAACAGAAGAAAACTGAGGGTAGAGAGATGCCAAATCCCAAAAATCCATGCACAGCGGTCCGAAAGTTGCTACAAAAAAAGTTGATTCAGAAGTCCGATTCCCAATAAAGGTCAAAACTGAGGGTAGGAAGGAAAGGAACGAAAAGCACTTCCCCTCGCAAGCAATTCTCTCTAACATATCTTTTTTTTTTTGGAAAATCAAACAAGGCAGTGTCTGAGTAATAGAATCATGGCAACAAGGCCACGAAGGGAATTTTTCGAATTCCTGAAAAGATAGGAATTCTTCGCATTCCCCACGATGGGAATTTCTCCGAAACCCCTTTCCCCAAGAAGGGAAATAACGACTCCACGTGTTCCCCACGAAGGGAATTTTTCGAATTCCTGAAAAGATAGGAATTCTTCGCATTCCCCACGATGGGAATTTCTCCGAAACCCCTTTCCCCAAGAAGGGAAATAACGACTCCACGTGTTCCCCACGAAGGGAATTTTTCGAATTCCTGAAAAGATAGGAATTCTTCGCATTCCCCACGATGGGAATTTCTCCGAAACCCCTTTCCCCAAGAAGGGAAATAACGACTCCACGTGTTCCCCACGAAGGGAATTTTTTCGAATTCCTGAAAAGATAGGAATTCTTCGCATTCCCCACGATGGGAATTTCTCCGAAACCCCTTTCCCCAAGAAGGGAAATAACGACTCCACGTGTTCCCCACGAAGGGAATTTTTTGAATTCCTGAAAAGATAGGAATTCTTCGCATTCCCCACGATGGGAATTTCTCCGAAACCCCTTGCCCCAAGAACGGAAATAACGACTCCACGTGTTCCCCAAAAAGGGAATTTTCTTCGGATTCTTCAAAGTAAGAATTCTTCGCATTCCCCACGATGGGAATTTTCTCCGATCCCCTTTCCCCATGAAGGGAAATAACCTTTACCGCGCATTCCCCATGAAAGGAATAGCTTTATCCACACATTCCCCACGAAGGGAATCTGATTAACATTTTCAAAGATGGAAATTTCTCTTAGTACCACACCCCACGAAGGGATACACCACAAGACCAAGAAGATTCTCTCACTTCTCCCTAAGAAATGGGAAAGCTTCAAGAACACTCATTTCCCACCACAATCATTTGGATTCGGTAAAATGCCAAGCCCCCTCGTGTAGTCCTACACACTGAGGGTGGTGTGCCACTGAGGGTAATGTATCACTGAGGGTAGATGGCAGAAAAGGTTGATGTATCGTATCGCCCGGCCAAAAGGAAAGGGGCAATTTTTGGGTTGCACCACCTGAAACACAAAAGAATCCGCATGCCAGAAAGGGTATACTCTGATTCACCCGAGAGTCGTGAATCGTTGTCTTCTTATCATCCCAGTATTCTTGGGGACAAGAATCCCGGGACGAGAGGGTCTGTGAACACCCCAATCCACGACTCTCGTGCGAATACTGATTTTCTTTAAAGCATCCTGCATTTAATCATGAATCATCATACATGTAGAAAGACTGATAGGAAAGACTCCAATTTTGGACGCGTTGGGAGTCTAAGATAACCCCTTGTTGCCTCTTCGCTTACTAGGACGCCCAACCGTACCCCCCTGTCGCACGCCCAACCGTACGGCTACCTGCCAACCGTACGGTTGGCACCTCCTAGCCGCACCCCCTAGCCGCACGCCCAACCGTACGGCTACCTGCCAGCCGTACGGCTGGCACACCCCTGTCGCACGCCCCAGCCGCACCCCATGCGGCTGCCCCTGCGGTTGGCCTCTTTTGGAGCGTTTTTGGCGCAAATGTTGCTATAAATAGGACCCTTGGGATCCCATTTTGGGGGCATCAACATTGAATAGTATTTTGGATAAGTAGGAGCTTTGTCAAAGTCTCTAGAAAGTCATTTTTAGAGAAATTCTGAGAGAAGGCTAGTGAGAGAGAAGGCTAGTGAGAGAAAGCTCTAGAGAGAGAAAGCTTTAGAGAGAGAAGGAAGTCAAGGCAAAGTCCTCCTATCTTCTTCAAGCGCAGCAGGTATAACTTTCTACCAAATCCTTAATTTCAGTACTGCATTTAATTTCGTTTTTAATATAGAAAATTAGATAACTTGCAAAGAAGTTCACTGCTTTCAAAACAAATCCTTTCTAAGTTTTACAAGAAATCTAAAACCTGTTTTGACACGTTTTCAAAACAAACAAAAATACAAAAACAGTTTCCAAAAGAAAGGAACTACGAGACTCTGATTTCATTCTACGAATGAATACGTAGGCGCTCGCAAAGCTCGAGTCTGATTTCAAAATATTGTTTTAAACTAAATTTATCCGGAAAGGACTATTCTAAAAAAACCATTCGAACTACTTGCAAGATATCTAAAATAGGAATTAAATACATGATCCATTAAGAGACCGAAAGGGCGAATTGGGTGCCTAACACCTTCCCAATTCGTAATGTAGTTCCCGAACCCTAGCAAAGTCAATTTTCAAAATAAATCTCTGGTTTCAAACGTATGAAAGATAGTTCGTTTTCAAATTATCCTTCGTACGACCTTTTGTTTGTTTTCTCGTAAAACAAACTGGCGACTCTACAAAACACGTTTTCAAATAAAACCGAGAAAGGACTACTCTTTTCTCCTTCTCGGGGGTATGGGTCCGGATTCTCACAGTATGCCTTGCGCAATAGTTCAAATCTTGAGGTGTGACTGAATCTTTGTTTAAGAGTCGTATGTAGTTGTAATAGTTTTATGATGCACCTTGATTATGAGTCATGTGCCCATAACTTGCTTTCGTATAATGTATTCTGAATAAGTTAAATGAAAGACTTAAGTATTGTGTTCTTGAATATGATGTGTGCCAATTTTACGTAGAATACTAAAAATTCCACTTCATTATTGCGCCATTTTTATCCTAAAATCCCATTATTGGCACATTAGTTTTCTTACTAAAGCATACAATTTCATTAGTTGTTATTTTGTGGCGCCTTCTTAATATGGTTTAATATGTGAAAGTAAGGATTAATGAATTTCACTAAAGAATTGAAAAATGTAGCAGACATGGTTATCTAAAGCGACTCCAATAGTTTTTAAGCACGTCAATCTATTTCAACAAATGGTTTTAGATCAATTTCATGGATATAGACTCGAGCAAGACTACTTGGAGGAGCCTACATCTAGTTATATAGTTGTTGTTAATCTCTCTAAAAAGGAGTTACGTTGGAGTGTGAGAACCCGCGTTTTCGATGCCGAATCCCTTGGCAGCGATTTCTCCGGTTTTGTAAAAAAAAGATGAAGGTTTGTAGAGAAAATCATAGTCTCTAGTTTGTTTTACTAAACAAACAAAAGTCCATGTAAAAGATGAGCATTTATGAATTAAGCAAACTCTTAGACAGAATTAATGCGAAACTAGTTGATTCAAAGGTCTAGGGATTAAGTTACGAATCAAAAAGGTGTTAAGTACCCAATTCGCCCTTTCGGTCTCTAAGTAGAGTATGCGTGTAATTATAGTAAAAAAATCAAATGTCTATTAATATTATCCCATATTGGCTCACAGTTTTTCGAAAACCGGCATTTTGGGGTGGGGATTGAAGACGTATGCTTCATATTTTGCCCTTATGATTTTAAAAATTAGTGTGTGTAATCTGAAAGACAATTTTGATAATGATAGATAACAAAACATGTGTTTTTAGTAAAGTTCAGGACTTTTTGGAAACTAATTCAATTTGGAATCGGATATTCGATAATCCTAGAGATTCGTTCATCAAATCATGTACCGCAATTTAATTATTTAAATTTGCATTTGATGAATCCAGTACTCTAATATTGCATATTTAGCTAAGCACCACAATTTACGGATTAAACCGGATACAAACGCTAATTAATTCCTCCGTGGATTGAGATTGATAAAACCAAGATTTTTGAAAAATTTAATGATAAAAAATATGTTTGAAAAATGGTTTTAGCTATTTCCACACCTTTAGTTTTGAAAACAAAGCTTAAATATGAAATTTGGACTCGTTTGGAGATAAACAACAATGTCTACATGCGATTAATTGAAAATAACACAGATACAAAAATTAATTCGGATCGCAACGAAAACTACTTGAGAGCTTTTCAAATAGAAAGAGAGAATTTTTGAGCCCTCCTCCCAAAGTTTCAGCCTTGATTGATGCCTCAGATTGGAGAAAGAGGGGTTATAGCTGAAAGAGGAAAAACTGCTGGGGAAGGAGGGTTTGTTTTTATGTCCAAATGGTTTGGCTAAAATACACAAAAAGTTTGTTTTTGTGGCCAAATTCTTCCCAAGCATTTGTCTGCACGACAAACACTATTCACTCCTGCCAGTTTTTATTGTTTTGTCCAAAAGGTATATCGGATTGATCTGATTTTTTAGTATGTTGTTCCCTATGATAAAATCCATATACTAATAAAATTTGAGCTCATTTGGACTTCGGGAAGGCCTCCATTTGATTACCCGAAGTGAACTTCTGGTTATCTAAATTCCTAGAGATCCAGTTGTTGAATCAAATTGATTTTTGAGTATGTTTATCCTTGTGGCACCTCTTAATAACCCTAAAAAAATTAAGATTTTCATAAATTAGGAGTTGTCACTTTTCATCTCCTCAGTAGTTTTGACGGTTTTTGGTTTCGGCAGTCTTTGCTAATTCTCATAACTTCTTATCCGGGTGTCCATTTTGCCTCGTTCTTTGACTTGTATAACATGTATATGATATGTATGCATGTATGCATGCTTGTGCATGTATGTGTATTCATTTTCTTAGAGATCAAAATTCTTGCGAGGGTCGCAAAATGAGGTGTTCACAGACCCTCTTGGCCTATGTTCTCTGTGAAGCAAATAAACCAGGTCAATAATGAGAACACGTCATTTTGTGGCACTTGCATGAATCCTATGCGATATTTTAAAAGAAATACCATGAAAATGATGTCGTGCTATGCTATTTATCTCCGCTATGGATGGATGGGTGATTTTTGGACTATTCGGGACATGTCATGTGCTTTGTTGTGATGTGCTAAACTGTTGTACTCCTCTTAACAAGGATGGTTCTGTTATCCATTATGACTTGGTTATTGAACTGATGTACTCCCACAAGCAAGGGCAGTTCTTGTCAATGATTCTGATTCAGTGTTGAGCTGATGTACTCCCACAGGCAAGGACAGTTCCGTCAATGATTTTCTATCTTGTTAAACTAATGTACTCCCATAGGTAGGGACGATTCCGTCAACGATTTGCTATCTTGTTAAACTGATGTACTCCCACATACAGGCAAGGACGGTTCCGTTAACAATTCTGATTCGGTGTTGAGCTATACTTCCATTGGCTGGAATGGTTCTATCAACAATTTGGCTGAGCTGATGTACTCTCATAGGTAAGGACGGTTCTGTCAACAGTTTGATTGAGCTGATGTACTTCCATAGGCAGGGACGGTTCTATCAACGATTTGCTTACTTATTAAACTGATATACTCCTATGAACACCTCATTTTGCGAGCCCCGCAAGAATCTCGATAAATAAGCAAGCATGCATTCACGAGCATTCCTAAATGCACAAGTACTTTGTTCATGTGATACAGGTCAAAGAAGAAAGCCGAAAGGATCCCGGATGAGAAGTTACAAAATTATCGAAAATTACCGGAACTAAAAACTGTCAAAACTCCTGGAAACATGTGAAAGGAGAGTTACGCATTTCGGATCATCCTTAAACTTTAAGAGTTGTTAGACATTACCATAAGGAGTAGCATACTCAAAAATAAACTCAATCCGACGATTGGATCTCCGAAAATTCAAAAAATCATGAGTTTGTTTCGGGTAATCAAATAGAGGTCTTCTCGAAGTTAAAATGGTTTGAAATTTGGTTAGTAAATAGGTCTTATCATTGGAAAGAACATATTCAAATTTTAGCTTTGTCGAACATCGGATCCTCAAGAATCAATTTGTCTATCGTGTAATTCTAGTCGAAATGTTCTTCGTAGTAAATTAAAATAAATATAGGCCTTCCCAACTTCTGATCGACCTCAAATTTGGATACAAGCTATAAAACATTTTGAGGGAAAATCACCCACATCTTAGCCCATTCATCATATCCCTAGCAGATCACCAACCCTCAGCCTTTATCATAACTAGTAGGATTCATCATATCCTCAATAGACCACCAATCATCTTATCCTCAGCAGATCATCAGATCATTAACCTTTAGCCTTTATCGAAACCAGTAAGAATCCTCATTTTTCCCAGCATACCATCAATTCTCATTTCACCAGCAACCTTTATCCCAAATCACCAACAGCAAAGTACTGCCTCCAGCAGACCATCAAACGTCCTCAGCAGACCATCTGCCCTAGCCTCTCAAACCAAAAGCAATGTCCCTAATAGACAATCTACACTCACCCTTTCAAAAGAACCAAATTCCAATCAAATTGTTGACAGAAACGTCCCTACCGATGGGAGGACATTAGCTCAACACCCAATCAGATCATCGAAAAGAACCGTCCCTACCGATGAAAGTACATTAGCTCAACACCCTAATCAAATTGTTGATAGAACAGTCCCTACCGATGAGAGTCCATCAGCTCAACGTCCTAATCAAATCGTTGACAGAACCGTCCCTACCGATGGGAGTACATCAGCTCAACGCCTTAATCAAATCGTTGACATAACCGTCCCTAACGATAGGAGTACATCAGCTCAACGCCCCAATCAAATCGTTAACATAACCGTCCCTACCAATGGGAGTACATCAGCTCGATCAATGCCCCAATCAAATCATTGACAGAACTGTCCTTACCGATGGGAGTACATCAACTCAACACCCCAATCAAATTATTGACAGAACCGTCCCTACCGATAGGAGTACATCAGCTCAACACCCCAATCAAATCCTTGAAAGAACCGTTCCTACCTATAGGAGTACATCAGCTCAACACCCCAATCAAATCGTTGACAGAATCATCCCTACCGATGGGAGTACATCAGCTCAACCCCTCAATGAAATCGTTGACAGAACCGTCCTTACCGATGAGAGTACATCAGCTCAACCCCCTAATCAAATCGTTGACAGAACCATCCTTACCGATAAGAGTACATCAGCTCAACCCCCTAATCAAATCGTTGACAGAATCGTCTCTACCGATGAGAGTACATCAGCTCAACGCCACAATCAGAATTGTTGACAGAACCATCCCTACCGATGGGAGTACATCAGATCAATGCCCCAATCAAATTGTTGACAAAATTGTCCCTACCGATGGGAGTACATCAGCTTAACACCAAGTCCAAAAATCGCCCATCCATCCCAAAAGAGAGATAAGCAGCATAGCACGGCATCATTTGCATTGCATTGATTTCAAAATATCATTTGTGATTCATACGAGAGGGTTTGTAAACACCTCATTTTGCGAGCCCCGCAAGAATCCTGATAAATAAGTACGCATGCATGGACGAGCATTCTTAGATGCACGAGTACTTTGTTCATGCGATACAAGTCAAAGAAGAAAGACAAAAGAACCCCAGATAAGAAGTTACAGAATTATCGAAAATTGCCGGAATCGAACCGTCAAAACTCCTGGAAACTTGTGAAAGGGGAGTTACGTATTTTGGATCATCCTTAAACTTTGAGAGTTGTTAGACATTACCATAAAGAGTAGCATACTCAAAAATCAGCTCAATTCGATGGTCGGATCTCTAAAAATTCAAAAAACATGAGTTTGTTTCGGGTGATCAAATGGAGGTCTTCTTGAATTTAAAATGGTCTGAAGTGTGGTCAGTAGATCGGTATTATCATGGGGAAAAACATATTCAAAGTTCGGCTTTTTCGGACATGGGATCTTCAAGAATCAATTTGTCTATTGTGCAATTCTAGTCGAAATGTCCTTCATCGCAAATTAAAATAAATATAGGCCTTCCCCAATTCTGATCGACCTTAAATTTGGGTAAACGCTATAAAACATTTTGAGGGAAAATATATCCAAAATTCAGAACAATCCAATGGAGAGATGTTCAGTTGTCGAGGTTGTTATACGCAAGTACGTTTCCTTTGCGGGAACAAACTCTTTGTACTAATCTGAGGAAACCAAGTCTTTCCCGAACTCTAATCGTCTTCAAATTTTTAGAGGGTCTAAAACACTTATATTGTCAATATATATCCAAAATTCAGAATGATCCAACGGTTATAAATTGACTTTTCATGCAAACAAGTGACCATGTCTACAACAAGTATCTTTCCTACACGGAAACAAACTCTTTGTACCAATCAGAGCAAAAGGAGACGTTCCCGAACTCTGACGGACCTAAAATTTTTACAAGATCTAGAAGACTTCTATTTTCAACACATATACAAAAACCAACATGAGCTAAAAGTGGGAAGGCTTCGCGATATGCTCCAAGAGTCCTAGTTGCAATATATTTTCTTGCTCTCTAAGTATTTTTTCAACTATAAATAGACCCCCCTTCCATTCATCTTTTTCATCAACAATCAAGGGAATTTCGTCGTACACACCAAGAGATCCTTATTCTCTCCCTCCAAGAGAGTTCAGGTATAATTTTCTCTCTCTTTTTATTTATTCGTCAGTTTTATAATTCATACTCTTGTATGCATAATTTCTATCACTTGATATTTTTCAAAACCCTTTTTCAAATTGTTTTCAAAACCAAAGGCGTATAATAAACCCTAATCCAATTCCAACATAGTATTATTACTTTCTTACTTTTTCAAAAGTCCGAATTAACGGTATTGTTATACGAAAGAATCGATAATCGCTATATATCCAATCTAACTCATAGATTGCGGTGTGAATGTGATAAATACTCGATTATGAAAGCATTATTGCCATCTATACCGATTTAATCAATATGCTTTGGTATACGATCGGTCAACTTGCCTCATATAATATCGAATATAATATTCCACATCGAATAAGTTTTCGAAAAGCCCGAAGTTTTACAAAATCACTTGTTTCATTGTATTTACTATTGTTAAACTCCCTTTTCCAAATCACACACACACACTTATTTTCAAAATCATGGGTGAACTAGGAAACACATCGTTTTCATCACATCCCCAAAATTCCAATTTATAAGGCAAGCAAGAAAAGCTATAAAGTAATAGCAATAGCATGCAAGAACAAAATTATAACACACGCATATCCTACTCAAAAAACTAAAAGGGCGAATTAGGTGCCTAATACTTCCCGATTCGTAACTTAATCCCCGAACCTTGGAATCAACTAGTTTTGCATATATTGTGTTTAAGAGGATATTTAATCCATAAATACGTCTCTTTTACATAAACCTTTTTGGTTTGTTTAGTAAAACAAACTAGCGACTCTTATTCTTTTCAAAATCTATTTTCAAAGCAACAACGGAATCACCGCCCACGAGGATCCCCGAGCGTCGAGAACGCGAGTTCTCACAGTGGCAACACTCTGGGGATTTTTAAGAGGATTAAACTCTAAACAAGAGTGGAATATGCGTAGATAATTATTTTTGTTTGCATATTTTTTTCCGGCCTTAGTTCTAGGATAACATAGATTCGATTTAGGTGGATACCTTGATTCCCTTTTTGTTTGTAATAATTGTTTGGGGAAAATCTTTTCATAAATAAAAATTCAAAGTACTCGAACAAACTCTAAAGCGCTTATCATAATGTACATCCATAATTATTATTTTGCACGCACTCACTATCATCATGCATTATTGCGAGTGTGAATTTACCCTATCAATCTCGGGACCAAACTCGTGACTAGGCCATGGACTTGCGGGTCTACACTAGGCAAAAGCGCATGGGACCACTCTCCTTGGCCAAGTCCTAAACTGAGGCATATCGAGTGACGAGAACACTCATGTACCTAGAATGTATATTAAAAGGTCCTTACACGTACTCGCCCTTGGGGTATATAACAAGACCTAGCCAAATAGAAGGGAGCCTTAAACCTTACCCCTTCAACCACGCTTGCATATAGGATGCGTCAGCTTAGTACACACAAATTTCTGCATGTTTTTCTGACCGTCAGTTGTGAGATTAGTGAACAAAAGGCCTTGTCATGCATACCACTCTTGGTTTGGAAAGTATAGCCGGTGGATGTCTAACCCTTTCCATTGAAATCCCTCACTAAAACTCGTTAGTGAGAATTTCCCTATCACTATTTTTATAAAAAAGCAACTCTAAGAGAAAAGAACTTCTCGATTTTCTAAAATATTTTTTTAAAATATTTTTTAAAAAATGAGTCATTTTTCAAAATGAATTTTTCGAAAATTGATTTTTAAAATCGAAAAGATATAAGGGCACCCCGGGAATTCATATTCCTACCCTAAACCTATCGACAGGGTTCTCAAGTTATTGTTGTCGGTTTGTTTTTGCTAATCACGAAAAAGTGGTTTTCGATTTTATTTTCCAATCGAGTCATAGTTTTTTGAGAATTATGCAACCCATGGCAAAATATTCATTTTCTGGTTAATTCTTGACTTTTTTTCCCTCATTTTTTACCACTGTCTGATTATCTACTACTGGCACTGGTTGGCTAGGCTCTCAGAGATTCAAACTAGACGACTCACGAGATCAAATTCACCACCGATCATGCATCCTCATTGTAACACCGAGCTACTACTTCATCAAACTGGGGTCGACATTACTGAGGGTAATCATGGTAAAGCTTCTTATGCGGCGAAGCCGCTGCCAGGTCCAGTTCTCCAGCAAGCCGGGGGTGGCACCTTAACCCTTGAACACCTCTATCATCTAATCCATGATCTGACCAAGTTTGTAGCCATCGTGAAGGATCACCAAATGGCCACCCAAGCCCATCTTGAGCCCTAATCACTGTCAGAACACCTGATGAACCAAACCAATTCAATCTAAATCCATACCCAACCGAAAGCAATCAAACTCGAGACCCACCAGCTTCACTTAACATTCTCTAATATATTATCCCAGTTCATGCCAACATCAACCACACACTTCCTGTGGCCCTTGCCAATATCGTTGTACCACTGGCGCAAGATCCCGAAACCGCCTAGTTGAACCCTAAACATAACCAACCCCTTCAAAACCATAATCCTCAAGCCATCCTTAATGCAGATCATACCAACTCCCCGAAGACTAGCCTCACCATCATCGTTCACATACACTGAGGGTGTAGAGGGTATATGCACTGAGGGTGTCGACAAGAAGACCCGAATAGCTCCCTGAAGGCTAGCCTCACCATCATCGTTCGCACATATTGAGGGTGCCGAGGGTACATTTACTGAGGGAATCGACAAGAAGACCCAAACAGCTCTCCAAAGATTAGCCTCTCCATTTATCATCCGCAATGAGAATGTCCCACCCACATCACCACGACCCTGTTGTTGTCCTATCAGCCAAACCAAAAACCCTGAAGGTAGAATCAAGTCAATCAATTGGCTTAGCAACTGAAAGCCCCCGCCTCTCTCAAGAATCAAGCATGTCCACACCCACTCCTGAAAATGCAGAACATCGATAATCCTCCTGAGACTGTAGGTATGAGCAAAAGCAGTAAATCGGATGGATTTTGACAAGCCCAAGAATCAAGAAGCAGAGAGAAACGAGTCATGATGGAAGCATGATGCAAGATTAGCATAATCCCAAGATGGAAGCACGCCATTTCTCTTGTGATCGATATCACCTTACACTCACTCACTGATTGACCAAAAATCAATATTTGCCTTTTCACTGTTGCTATATTCTCGAAAAATGGTCGGTCTTGCATGCATACATCTGCACTTAGATAATTTCAAGTAGTGCAACATACTCCATAAATCAAGCAACACAAGATTCATGACCTTTTTCCAAATTAAGTTTTCAAAACATGATGCGATGATTTAAGAAGTACGCGAATACTTGAAATTTAGGAAAGCATGGCATTTGGCATACACATGAACACTTGCATAAGTGTACCACGCACCAGTCCAAGAATACATAGGCACTAAGCTCCATGGCCTACCAGACAGGCTTCACCACCGCATCCTGGTATACACCTCGATGATTGGTCATACCACCATCACCGATTAGATCGTCATGATAAGATCACATGCCTTCCAAGAGAGGCAAGTCATTTTATAAGCCCTCCTAGAGAGGCAAGTCACTTTGTAAGCCATCCTAGAAAGGCAAATCACTCCATATGTCCTCCCAGAGAAGTAAAACACAATCACTTGTCCTCCCAGAGAGTCAAATCACTTCACAAGTCCTCCTAGAGAGGCAAATCACTTCACAAAGTCTCCCAGAGAGGCGAATCACTTCACAAGCCTTTTGTATAGGCAAATCAAATCCCAAACCCTTTCTACAGGCACCAATCCAAGCCCTTTTTACAGGCACCAACCCAAGCCCTTTCCACAGGCACATACTAAAGCCCTTCCTATAGGCAAACTCAAGCCTTCTCTAACACCAAAAAGCCCCCTTTGAGAGGATATCAGAGAAAGATAGAGAGAAAGACTGGAATGAGAAAATTTCGTAAAAAATACAGGGAACAAACCCCCACAAAAGTACTTTTGGCCTAGCTTCTTCTCGCCCAAGAAGTATTCAAGATACTCTCTCAAAGGTTTTCATACCGAAAATCACAAACACGGCACGACGATGCCAAATGCAAACTTTCAAAGTAAACATTCTCAAAATCACAAGGAAGACGATGCTTAGAAAACCTGACAAAGTGAGAGGAAACAAAATGGGTACAAGAAAAAATTAAAAGAGTAGAAAAGAGGATAAATCCCACAGTGCCATAAAAAAAGAATGTTGAAAAAAATAGAAAAGAAAAAAAGATGGCAGCGAGAGCCACAACAAGAGTGACAGCTAGGCCAAAAGGCCCAGGGCTACGTCTTGGGTGAGGAAGGCTGTTGCTCAAGCAAAAGACAAAAAAATAAGTAAGCCGCATCAAAAAGCTTTCAAACAATCAAGGAGTAATAAGAGCATCGAAAAACAGAAAATGATGCAGGCACACAAAAAATATCCTCTCACGAAGTCAGAAAATATAAGCAGAATGGTACCTTGGTGACAAGAGAAAAATGCCATGAAAGCAGAGTAAGAGGCAAAGTCCAAAAATCATGAACGAGGTTTAACAATTGAGAGAACGTAACTTCATCTTTTCTCAAAGAAAAAAGAAGCCAACCAAAGTTCTTGTTTCTTAAAAAAAACACGATATCACACCAGAACTTTCTCTCTCTATGTCCGCTCAGAGACTCTCTCCCCCTCAGCAAATCATCAACTTTCGTCACTTCAACATATCATCAATCACCCACATCTTAGCCCATTCATCATATCCCCAGCCGATCACCAACCCTCAGCCTTTATCCTAACCAGTAGGATTCATCATATCCTCAATAGACCACCACTCATCCTATCCCCAGCAGATCATCAACCTTCAGCCTTTACCCTAACTAGTAGGAATCCTCATTTTTCCAAGCATACTATCAATTCTCATTACACCAGTAGCCTTTATCCTAAATCAGTAACACCAAAGTACTGTCTCTAACAGACCATCAAACGTCCCCAGCAAACCATCTGCCCTAGCCTCTCAAACCCTAAGTAATGTCCCTAATAGACCATCTACCCACACCCTTTCAAAAGAACCAAATCCCAATCAAATTATTGACAGAACCGTCCCTACCGATAGGAGCATATTAGCTCAACACCCAATCAAATTGTTGACAGAACCATCTCTACCGATGAGACTACATCACCTCAACACCCCAATCAAATCGTTGACAAAACCGTTCCTGCCGAAGGGAGTACATCAGCTCAACGTCCCAATCAAATCGTTGACAAAACCGTCCCTACTAATAGGAGTACATCAGCTCAACGCCCCCAATTAAATCATTAACAGAACCGTCTCTACCGATGGGAGTACATCAGCTCAACATCCCAAACAAATCGTTGACAGAATCGTCCCTACCGATGGGAGTATATCAGCTCAACGTCCTAATCAAATCATTGACAGAACCGTCCCTACTGATGGGAGTACATCAACTCAACGCCCCAATTAAATCGTTAATAGAACCTTCCCTACTGATAGGAGTACATCAGCTCAACGCCCAATCAAATCATTGACATAACCGTCCCTACTGAAAGGAGTACAACATCTCAACATCCCAATCAAATCGTTGACAGAATTGTTCTTACCGATAGGATTACAACAGCTCAACACCCCAATCAAATAGTTGACAGAATCGTCCCTACCGATGGGAGTACATCAGCTCCACCCCTCAATCAAATTGTGGACAAAACCGTCCTTACCGATGAGAGTACATCAGTTCAACCCCCCAACCAAATCGTTGACAGAATCGTCTCTACTGATGGGAGTACATCAGCTCAATGTCCCAATCAAAATTGTTGACAGAACCGTCCCTACCGGTGGAAGTACATCAGATCAATGCCCTAATCAAATTGTTGACAAAATTGTCCCTACCGATGGGAGTACATTAGCTTAACACTAAGTCTAGAAATCGCCCATCCATCCCAAAAGAGAGATAAGTAGCATAGCACGGCATCATTTGATTTGCATTGTTTTCAAAATATTATTTGTGATTCATGTGAGTGCCGCAAAATGACGCGTTCTCATTATCGTCCTGGTTTCTTTGCTTCACAAAGAACCCAGGCCGAGAGGGTCTGTGAACACCTCATTTTGCGAGCCCCGCAAGAATCCTGATAAATAAGCACGCATGCATGCACGAGCATTCCTAGATGTACACGTACTTTGTTCATATGATACAGGTCAAAGAAGAAAGCCGAAAGGACACCAGATGAGAAGTTACAGAATTATCAAAAATTGCCGGAATCGAAAACCGTCAAAACTTCTGAAAACTTATGAAAGGAGAGTTACGTATTTTGGATCATCCTCAAACTTTGAGAGTTGTTAGACAGTACCATAAAGAGTAGCATACTCAAAAATCAGCTCAATCCGATGGTCGGATCTTCGAAAATTCAGAAAATAATGAGTTTGTTTCGGGTGATCAAATGGAGGTCTTCTCGAAGTTAAAATGGTCTAAAGTTTGGTCGGTAGATAGGTCTTATCACGGGGAAGAACATATTCAAAGTTCAGCTTTTGCAGACATGGGATCCTCAATAATCAATTTGTCTATCGTGCAATTCTAGTCGAAATGTCCTCCATAGAAAATTAAAATAAATATAGGCCTTCTCGAATTCTGATCAACTTCAAATTTGAACAAAAGCTATAAAATATTTTGAGGGAAAATATATCCAAAATTCAGAACAATCCAACAGCTAGAAGTTCAGTTTTCGAGGTTTTTGTACGCAAGTACGTTTTCTATGCGGGAACAAACTCTTTGTACCAATCCGAGAAGACCGAGTTCTTCCCGAATTCCGATCGCCTTCAACTTTTTACAGGGTCTAAACGACTTATATTGGAAATATATATCCAAAATTCAGCATGATCCAACGGCTAGAACTTGAGTTTCCTTGCAAACAAGTGACCTTGTCTACAACAAGTACCTTTCCTACACGGAAACAAACTCTTCATACCAATCAGAGCAAAAGGAGACCTTCCCGAACTCTGACCGACCTGAAATTTTTACACAATCTAGAAGAGTTCTATTTTTAACACATATCCAAAAATAAGCATGATCCAACTGTGGGAAGGTTTCGCGATATGCTCCAAGAGTCCTAGTTGCAATATATTTTCTTGCTCTCTAAGTATTTTTTCAACTATAAATAGACCCCCCCCTCCATTCATATTTTTCAACAACAATCAAAAGAATTTCGTGGTACACACCAAGAGATCCTTATTCTCTCCCTCTAAGAGAGCTCAGGTATAATTTTCTCTCTCTTCTTTTATTTATTCGTCGGTTTTATAATTCATGCTCTTGTAAGCATAATTTCTATCACTTGATATTTTTCAAAACACTTTTTCAAATTGTTTTCAAAACCAAAGGCGTATAATAAACCTTAATCCAATTCCAACATAGTATTATTACTTTCTTACTTTTTCAAAAGTTCGGATTAACGGTATTGTTATACGAAGGAATCGATAATCGCTATATATCCAATTTAACTCATAGATTGCGGTGTGTATGTGATAATTAAATACTCGATTATGAAAGCATTATTGCCATCTATACCGGTTTAATCAATAGACTTTGGTATACGATCGATTAACTCGCCTGATATAATATCGAATATAAAATTCTACATCGAATAAGTTTCCGAAAAGCCCAAAGTTTTACAAAATCACTTGTTTCATTGCATCTACTATTGTCAAACTCCCTTTTCCAAATTACACACACACTTATTTTCAAAATCATGGGCAAACTAGGAAACACATCGTTTTCATCACCTCTCCAAAATCCCAAGTTCTAAGGCAAGTACGAAAAGCTGTAAAGTAATAGTAATAGCATGCAAGAACTAAATTATAACACACGCATATCTTACTCAAGAGACCGAAAGGGCGAATTGGGTGCCTAACACCTTCCCGATTCATAACTTAATCCCCGAACCTTCGAATCAACTGGTTTCGTATATATTGTGTATAAGAGGATATTTAATTCATGAATACGTCTCTTTTACATAAACCTTTTTGGTTTGTTTAGTGAAACAAACTGGCGACTCTTATTCTTTTCAAAATCGATTTTTAAAGTAACAACGGAATCGCCGCCCACGAGGACCCCCAGGCGTCGAGAACGCGGGTTCTCACAACTCCTACAGGTAGGGACAGTTCCGTTAATAATTTTGACTCGGTGTTGAGGTAATATACTTCCATTGGCTGAAACGGTTTTGTCAACAATACCGATTCTGGTGTTGAGCTGATGTATTTTCACTAGCTGGAATGGTTCTGTTAACAATTTGGTTGAGCTGATATACTCCCATAAGTAGGGACAGTTATGTCAAAGGTTTGGTTAGGCTGATGTACTCCCACAATGTATCATATTTTATAGAATAATATAGAGTAAAAATTCTTTTTCAAATAGGTTAAAAATATTTAAAAATTATTTTTACGATAAATATTAGTGTTCAAAAAAATATACGCCGGACCGGTACACCTCGAATATCTTGGACCAATTCCATGTACTAAAATAACTTCCGGTCCACCCATAAAAAACAAGCTGCCTCCATTATTCATTTGTCCACGCGTGACATTGGCAAGAACATGGGCTTGGCCCATTAATGAATTAAAGGAAGTAGCACTCAGCACTCGTGGGTTTAAAAAATGGACAAGTTGACTTTTTCACTTTTTTTTTTAAATTAATTAAATTAAAATCCTTTTTATCATTTATTTATTTTTATTTTTATTTTACCATATTAAATTTATTGAACTCCAATTCGATTCAAATTTTAGAGGCAATTTTATGTAATATGTTAGACATGAAAAAAATAAGTTTTCTCAATAATTTGCGTCGATGGGAGTTTTCAGATTTTAACAAAATTCGGTAAAAATATTAAAAAATAAATGTAACTCAAAAATTTTTTGATTTCGAATTTAACGCTCAATCCACCTCTTATATTTTGAATCAAACCAAATAACCAACTTATCTTAGATCCTGGATTATGTACAGTGCATTTGGCAAGTTCAACGAGTTTCCATTAATTGTCGCATCTTCTAATTTTCAATTCGACTCAAATAATTGCAACGAAAAAAAATTACTTTTGGTATTAGAATCAAACCAACTAAAAATATAAACCTAAAATTATTAAGACCCGACATAAAACCAAAAGAAATTGATACGTTCGCACATATCAATCCAAAAAAATGCTAAAGTAATGCCATCTCCAAATGTCATTTCTACTAATTGAAATTTCTATAATAGAAATGCAAATTAGTTAAAAGTCTCTCCAATGGGAGTTTATATATGCATTTTTATGTGAGAGAGTGAGTCACATGAAAAACTTCTATCACCATTTCTAGCAGAAATGGTTATAGAAAATTTCTATCACATATGGCAATAATTAAATGGACCCCACATTACATAACCCATTCAAATTAATTATATTTTGAAAAGAGGGTGCCAAACTAAGATAAAAAAGGTAAGATAGAAATGGCATGATTGGAAAAACTTTATTTGAGACTTTTCTATTCGCAAAATTATACTGTCAAATAAATATAGAAATATATTAAAAATATCATAATACATGAAAGATAAATAAATTTATAGAAAATACTATTAAAGGTGGCTTAAGTTGGTGACCCTTCATACGGTTGCAAACTATTTATCCTCACGTAACTTGGGGCCCAAAAGTACGAACATAATTTAGGGTGTTCTTAAATGCACCCACAAAATCCGTCTTCTCACCCAGTGTGAGAATACTTTCTTCTCACCCCACCAGTATTCTGAAAAAATTTGCAGCTCACCCCAGTGGTGTGTGAGTTTACTAAAATAATATAGGGACAATAAAGTTTCGTCGTTAAAAGTAAAAATATTAAATAATATTAACTTTTGCATTAGACTAATACATAATAATTTTTTTCCATCATTCTTCATAAATTTCATTAAAACTTACGTATAAGTCATAATACCTATGAAAAAAATATAAAACATTAATTGTGCTAAATACATTTTTAGCGATTATATTTCATATAATCTATTACTATTCATTGTTCTCAAATGGTTACTATTCATATTTTAAATTTACGTATAAATTTTATTTTTGTGAAATTAGTAAATATAAATTCTAATTTACTACACCAAAAATATTAAAAAACCACTGCAACACTCAATAATAATAGATAAATTTGATTCTGCCCAAATTCTGACTAAACTGATTCATACTTCTATAATTTAACTAACATTAAAGCACACAAAATAAAGTAATTTATGTTAAGATAAAACAACACATATCATTAATAATAAAGGAGTCTCGAAAAAAAGAGTATTTTAAATACCTTAAAACTTAAAAGCTTTATTGGTGTAGTTATTGTGTGCATGAATTAATTCAACACTCAACCTAACTATGTAGTAATTTAATGTATGAAAAATAGTTCAATAGAGAGCCATATATGAGAGAGTAATGCTTGTGAACTTTAGATGTGTCCTTCTAAAGATAGAGAATGAAAACAACAACATTGGGAGATCTACATGTAAATTCATCACAAATTCTTCATTCTAAGGACTTAAAACGACCTTCTTTTTTCTTTTTAAAAAAATGTTATCTTTTTTGAAAAAGGGAAAAATGAATTGAAAAAATAAAATAGCTTTCACAAAAATAAATCATTTATTAAAACATTTTGTTACTTTCGATTTCTATGATATTTAATTTTTTGAAAACTCAAAAAATGACTTTCTTGCAAAATATTGAAATGATAGAGATTTTCTCACCAAACTATTTCCTTTTTTCAATATTTTTTTACAAGTAATTTTAAGAATTTAAATATTGAAACAATAAAAGCACAACATACAATACATTTTTATTTATTTATTTATTACATATTAGGTACATGCTAACACTACATTTCTTTAACCTTGACATTAACTTAACATGAGTTTTATTGAAATCTGCTTGCACGTACAAATAAAAAGGTGGGATAAATTAAGAAAAATATCATTGAAAAGGTTATCGTGGCAGCACAAGTGAAAATAAAAGTGATGCATTTTATATAAAAGTATGAGAATACTTATCATAAGCTTACATTTAAGAGATGTATGTAATTAAGTGAAAATAGTAGACGTTTGATTATTTGAAAGAATAATTTTTTTTATTAATTTTTAATTTTTAAAAATTTAAATGAGTGAAAAGACAAATTAGTGGCGATTTTTCTAAAGTATAGAAAGTGGTATGTGAAGAAAGAGTTTTACGCTATTTTTAGGTTAACATTAGTATAACTTTGATTTTTGGTGAGGTGAGAAGATGAATTACGTGAGTGCATTTAAAAACACCCATAATTTATTAGTTAAAAACAACACTAATAAAATAAATTAATTAAAATGAATAAATAACAATAAATGAGTTATTGGGGACGTGTACCCACTCCCATAATTGCATGCAATGCCCTATGTTGTACGGGGATGAGCTGATTGAAGCAAAGTTCATACATAAATATATAGCCATTTTAGGCAAAAATTTTACCTTTTGGTAATAACAAATAAAGACCCATGTGATAAAACAAAACAAGTCAATCATATAATGATAAATGAAAATGTAAAAGGGGTAAAATTGAGACTTTATAAAAGAAAAATTAAAAGCAAAGGAAAAAAACATTAATTCACTATCTAAGAGTGGGATAAATTTTATATGGCTATTGAAACATCATCGAAAGTCATTAATTTAACATAAATTGTAAAATAAATATAGACGGAGATATATCATATGAGAATAGATACATATTTGAAGAACATTGACCAAATTCATTTATTTTGTTTTACAAAGATCTAGTGCAATATATATCAGGAATATTGTTGTGGACATATTTAATTTCAACCATATATATTGGTTTTGTAGGCTACACATCACATGCAGGGGCGGAGCCAAGAAGCCCGTCCCAAAACAAAAAAAATTAATAAAAAAATTATATGTATAATAATTTAGAGGTTTTTGTGTGAAAAATTAAAGTTTTAAAGTTTATTAAAGTAATAAATTAAAATCTTTAGGAAGTAATTAAGTGTGGGTTGAAAATGCTTGCTGAAAACCTTGATTTGGATTTGCTCATAAATAATTTTGATTCATGAAAGGATCGTATGGTTCAATTTCATTAGTTTATGTAATGTATTTTTTTGTGTCACATGTGATTAGATATAGCAAACAGTAAGTTTTGTTTATTTTAAATCTCTAATTATGATTTGCTATTATATAAGTGTTTAGTATTTGCACTTGTTTCATTCAAATAAGTACTTATTTTTTATTGTTTTTAAGTTAATATTTGGTAAATACTTTAAAATAACCCCTTAATTTTTTTTGGGGCGACCCTACGAAGAAATTCTGGCTACGCCACTGATCACATGCAAAACTTTACATTGAGTTTTGTGATTTCTCTCATGATGGGATATCACTTGTGCCAATATAATAGTAAAACGATGGCAATATGTCCAAATATCATTACTACAAGTACAAAAAAATTGTCAAAATCAATCAAGGAGATAACAAAAATAAATGGTAGATATTCACCGAAAATATTTCTAATTAATTTACCATCTAATATTGAGTCACGATAAACATCAAGACCATCGTAAATAAAAACTTCCATACCAGGATAAAAAAAATTAAGAACAAAGTTCAGAAACAAAATTAGCAAAATAAAAAAATGCTAATGAAAGAGTCTGAAGCTTCTGTCATTGAACCACATAATGGTTGATCTCCATCGAATTTTCCACAATATTTAATTTGTGTGAAAAAAAAAAGAAAAAGCAATTTGACAAAACAGAGGAAGTGCTAAAATTAGTAATTTCAAATTTAAGACTAACATGATAAAACAAACGAAAATCATAAACCAGTAATTTTTACATTTTAAATAATATTTCTACGTTATGTACGTGGAAGAACTTTAGAACTCATCGGAGTGTTAAAATAATGATTTCAGCCTTTTTTTTTTCCATGCTCTTTTTTTCCTTCTATGTGGGGATGATGATTTCATTTTCCTAATAAGGGAAGATGCACCAATTACTTCATCATCTTTAACTGAAAGTCTGCCATTTTTATTTTGCGGCATAATCAAGATATCAAATCTCTCAACAGGAGGAAAAAATAAATAAATTATATTCTTAACTATTAATTAGATTGAAACTTGTTGTTTGTTTAAAAGGTACCAAACTCAAGGTATGCATAAATATCAATTTAAAATCTACAGATTATACAATTGTATTAAGCAAATAATGTATAATAAACATATAAGTTCAGAAGACAATATCGTGGGATCAATTTAGTTGAGAAGAAAACTACAATAAAACAAAGATTCCATCCAGAATTTGTTAGACAATCCATAATTAAACTTAAGAACCTGTTTGAAATAAAAAACTTAGACTATAAAAATAAGCGATAATAAATTTTTCTAGGAATCTGCATCGTGAGTAACTTCAGAAAGAAGTGAGAGCCATAGCCACGGAAGCGGAAACATTGCTTTCTGCAAGTATGAAGAGAATGAGATTCCTCTTCTATAAATTTTGAAATAGATTTTCGTCTTCTGCAAATTGGACATATAAAAATTGAAGAGGCGAATGTTTTTTCCCCTAATTTAAAAGGAAAAATTAATGGTATTAGTATTGGAAACTGAAGAGGTGAAGGTTTTCAATTTCTAACTAATGAAGAATGGATAGAGGGATGAAGAGAGCGTAAAAGAAAAGACGCATGAATAGTTAGGGCTTAACCATTTAAAATTACGGAATGCTTAATAATTAAAGCTACGAGTCACTCAACGGGAGAATGTAGTAAATTTTACTATTATGTGTACGTATAGACCTGATTTAAATTTATAGAGAGATGATTTAAATATGTATATGTATATTGACATAAAAGGTCTTAATCTTATTTTGATAATAACTGTTGTCAAATAGAGAGAGAGATGAGAGAATAAGTTGTATTGTTATATAGCTTGAATGAATACAAGGTCCCTTATAGGGAGAGAAGGAGAGCTATACATGGAAGTAAATAAGTATCACATGATTCTAGTAATCAAAAGGATAGTCAAATATACCATATCTACATCATATCTATACATATCTTTACCTATATATTCTAATACTCCCCTTCAAGTTGGCACACATATATCAAACATGCCCAACTTGCTAATCAGCTTGGCGAACACCTTCCTTGTCACGACCTTGGCGCATGAGTATGTCAGCTAACTGATCTTCAGAGCATGCATGAGGAACATAAATAACTTTATCTTCTAACTTCTCTTTGATGAAGAACCCATCCACTTCAACATGTTTTGTTCTATCATGTTGAACTGGATTGTGTGCGATATCGCATGCTGCCTTGTTGTCACAATAGAACATCATAGGTTCTTTAGGAGGAAAACTAAGATCTATCAGTAGCAGTTTCAACCACAATAACTCTTGAATACCGACTGCCATTCCTCAATATTCTGCTTCTGTGCTTGATCGAGATACTACATTTTGCTTCTTACTCCTCCAAGTGACTAAGTTTCCTACTACAAATGTTAAATACCCTAATGTAGACCTTTTGTCACATATATTATCCGCCCAATTAACATCAGTATATCCTTTAACCTTTAGGAAATTCTCATTTTTCTGGAACAGGATTCCCTTTCCAGGAGCTGTTTTGAGATAACTGATAATCCTCATAATTGCCTGCATATGCTTCTCCCCTGGGTTTTGCACGAATTGACTGACAGTACTTAATGCATATGATATATTAGGTCTTGTATGTGCTAGATACATTAATCTTCCCACCAATCTCTGATAGCGCCCTCTATCAACAGGCACTTGATCTATTTTGACCTCTAACTTGAATCCTTCTTCCATTGGAGTCTTTGACGGTTGACATGCGGATATTCTAGTTTCACTTAGTAAATCTAGGGCGTACTTTCTTTGAGATAGGAAAATGCTTTTGGATGATCTAGACATCTCGATTCCTAGAAAATACTTCAAGTTCCCAAGGTCTTTCATCTCAAATTCCTAAGACAAGAGTTTCTTCAATGCCTGTTGTTCTCGAGGGTTGTTTCCTGTGAGCACCATGCCATTTACATAAACAATAAGTGCCATAATCTTCCCATGACTCTTCTTCCAAAATAAATTATGATCAAAATTACTCTGATTGTACCCAAAGTTTCGCATCAATCTCATAAATCTCCCAAACCAGGCTTTGGGGGATTGTTTTAGTACTAGTCCATACAAAGATTTTTTCAACTTGCAGACTTTAGTCGTATGCTTAATTGGGATATTATATCCAGGTGGGAACTCAATATACACCTCCTCCTCTAACTCCTCATGTAGGAAGGCATGTTTTATATCGAACTGTTGTAGAGGCCAGCCCAAGTTTGCAGCTAACGAGAGTAACGCCCGTACAATTTTGATCTTTGCCACGGGAGCAATTGTTTCTAGATAATCAATCCCATGTGTCTGTGTGTAGCCTTTTGCAACTTGTCTCACTTTGAATCTTTCGATTGATCCATCTGATTTGAATTTCACAATGTACACCCACTTGTAATCCACTTTCTTATTTCCTACTGGTAATTCGGTTAATTCCCATGCGTCATTTTTCAACAAGGACTTCATTTCCTCATCCATTGCCGATTTCTACTTAGGATTACAGAAGGCTTCCTGCACACTGTAGGAATAAATACATAAGATAATTGATTCACAAAGGATTTGTTAGGTGCAGTTAACCGATCATAAGACACATAATTATTCATAGGATATTTGACTTTACTGGTAAAGTTTGGGTCACATGTGGGTTTAGTGAAATAATTAAAAAGAATTATTATTTTTATTCCATAATCATAAAGACTGAATACATCACAACTTATATAGAAGAAAGACACGACTCCTAAACGACCTAAAATACCTATCAAGGTGGGACACTACCCACAAACTCTCTAACTAGAATATATCAAATAACATAAATAAAATAAAATAAATAATACTAAATTATCAATACTTCCCCTCAAGTTGGTGCGAAGATATCTATCATGCCGAACTTGCTCACTTGGAATTCGAACGGTTGTCTTAACAGGCCTTTGGTCAAAATATCTGCAACTTGTTGATTAGACGGAACAAAAGTAGTACATATTATTCCACCTTCTAGCTTCTCTTTGATGAAGTGCCTATCAATCTCAACATGTTTCGTCCTATCATGTAAGACCGGATTATGGGCAATACTGATAGCAGCCTTATTATCGCAGTATAGCTTCATCGGGAGAATTATTGGCCTTTTGAGTTCTTCTAAGACCCTTTGTAGCCAAAAAACCTCACATACTCCTTGAGCCATTGATCTGAACTTAACTTCTGCACCATTTATAGCGACAACACTTTGCTTCTTACTTCTCCATGTAACCAAGTTGCCCTAAAAAAATGTACAATTGCCAGACATGGACCGTCTATCAGTAATCGATCTAGCCCAATCAGCATCAGTATACCCCTCTATCCCTTTTTTATCATGTTTCCTGAAGAACTGACATTTCCTTGGGGAGCCTTTGAGGTAACAAAGAATATGTTACATAGTCTCTAGATGCTCTTCACACGGTGAGTGCATGAACTGACTAACCATGCTCACAGTGAAAGCAATGTTAGGGCGCGTATGAGACAAGTAGATTAGTTTCCCAACTAGCCTTTGGTATCTTCCTGTTTCGACTGGAACACTATCTTTAACATCTCCTAGCTTGGTACCCAATTCTATAGGAGTATAAGACGGCTTACACCCACTCATCCCAGTTTCTGACAGCAAATCCAATATATATATTTGTTGTGAGACTACAATACCATTTTTTGAACGGGCCACCTTCATTCCAAGGAAGTATCGTAGGTAGCCAAGATCCTTAATCTCAAATTCTCTTGAAAGATTTCCCGTCAGTCGACTCATTTCTTCGATATCATTCCCGGTCAAAATCATATCATCCACATAAACTATGAGAATAGAAAGCTCGTTTCTTGTGGACGTCTTTGTGAAAAGAGTATGATCAGACTGTCCTTGATTATATCCTTGGCCCTTAAGGAACTTTGTTAATCTTTCGAACCACACCCTAGGGGATTATTTAAGGCCATACAAAGACCTCTTTAGCTTGCAGATTCTCGTCCTAAATTCTTCAGTGAAACTAGGTGGAGGTTCCATATAGACTTCTTCTTCTAAGTCTCCATTCAAGAATGCATTCTTCACATCTAACTGATTCAGAGGCCAGTCCAGGTTAGCTGTAACTGATAAGAGAACCCGAACTATATTTAGTTTTGCCACTAGAGAAAAGGTTTCAGAGTAGTCCACTCCATACGTTTGAGTGAAGCCTTTAACCACCAGGCGAGCCTTGTACCATTCCACTGACCCATCTGAGTTGTACTTCACAATGAACACCCATTTACAACCAACCACTATCTTTCCTTCTGGAAGCTTTACTTTCTCCCAAGTAGCATTCTTCTCCAAAGCTCTCATATCATCATACACCACTTCTTTCTAGTCAAGAACATTTAGAGCCTCCTGAACATTGTTACGAATAACCAAATTCGACATACGAGAGATAAACGCAGAATAGGAGGGTGAGATATTTTTATATGACACAAAGTTTGAAATGGGATATTTGGGAGATTTCGTACAAGCTCTGACTCCTTTTCTAAGAGCAATAGGAAGATCAAGTTGATCAGACTGAGTTGACTCGGTATTAACTTGAGAACTACCTTCAAGTATCTTGGAAGAGTCATCATGAGTATCATGACCCACCTCCAGGTTGGATTCTTGGGGTTATTGAGGGATGGTTTCTTCCCTTCCTTGTTCTGGATTTTTCCTAGAATAAACAAGACCTTTATACCGTTTTGTACACATCTCTGGTCCATCGGTAGTTAGATTTTGGGATGACACTAGCCCTGGTTGTTCACCATTACCAACACAAGTATTTTCAGTATTTAATTCATTTGTTTTCCCAGATTATGTGTTAAAATAAATATCGAAACCACAACCACCATCTTCACTCGCGCTCCCCCCTGAAAATGGGAGTCATTGTAATAGGATTGCTCCTCGAAGAAGGTAACATTCATAGATATATACAATTTTTTGAAAATCGGGTCAAAACATTTATACCCTTTCTGATTTGTAGGATAGCCTACAAAAATGCATTTGTGTGCCTTTAGATCAAGTTTAAAATATTTTGGGTCATGATTGTGAACAAAGGCAACACTTCCAAATATTTTTAAGGGAATATCCCCTAATAACTGAGAGTTGGGAAATAGGTTCGAAAGCAATTTTATAGGGGCTTTAAATTTCAAAGTTCGTGTTAGAAGCTGGTTAATAAGGTAAGTAGCTACTAAAATAGCATCTCCCCAAAGGTATTTAGGAACTTTAGTTTGAAAAATTAAGGTTCTAGCAACTTCAAGTAGATGTCTATTTTTCATTCTGTTGAGGAGTATAATTACAAGAACTTTGATGAATTATCCCATTTTTTACGAAAAAATCCGCTAACGCCTAATTAAAAAATTCCTTCCCATTATCACTTTAAAAAATTTGAATTTTGGTTTAAAACAGTGTGTATCATGGTGTAAAAGTTTTGGAACACACTCCCAACTTCTAATTTTTCTTTTAAGAGAAAGACCCAACATACTTTTGTGTGATCATCAATGAATGTCATAAACCAACGTTTGCCAGACCATGTTGGCACTCTAGAGGGACCCCAAACATCACTATGAATCAAGGTGAAAGGTTGTGATTTCTTCTATAGTTGAGACAGAAAAACCGTGCAATGATGTTTTGCTAATTCACAAGATTCACATCAAAATATAAGCAAATTTTTATTCATTAATAACTTGGGAAACAAATGCTTTAAATACTGAAAGTTTGGATGTCCTAACCTATAATGCCATAACAAAATCTGACTATCACTAGAAACATAAATAGAATTAAAACAAGTCTGCCGGTCTTGCCTTCCAGAGGTAGACCCATTATTGAATAAGTAAAGACCCCCATCCTGTTTAGCAACCCCAATTGTCTTCCCTGAATTTGAATCCTGAAATTCACGATGAGAAGACAAAAAATTAACTTGACAATTGAGATAAGAGCTAATTTGCTAACAGATATAAGATTATACGATCAATGAGGGACATGTAAGACATTTGTAAGAGAGAGAGACGGAGAGACGATTATAGTTCTTTTGCCGGCAAATGCTGCAAAAGAACCATCAGCGATTTTAACTTTCTGATTCCCTGCATGGGGAGTATATGACAAAAAGAGTTCCAAGATTCTAGTCATGTGATCAGTAGCCCCTAAATCTAATATCCAGTTGCTATAAGATTTGATGCAGACAATTGTAGCTGTAAACTTATTACATGACTGAGCTATAGAGCATAAGGAGCCAGAGTTTCCTAAGGAATGAGATTGAACCATTTTACACAGATGCTCCATTTGTTCCTTTATAAATGGAAGTGGTTCTGAGGAAGACTGTTGCTCTGAATTGGCATTGCTAGCTTGGAATGCTCGTGCACCTCCCCTTGTTTTGTTATCAAGCTTCTTCCAAGTTGCTGGCTTACCATGAAGTTTTCAACAACTATCCCTAGTATGACCTAACCATTTACAATGATCACACCACAATTTCTACTTTCCTCCCCGCTTATCACCGTCTATTGCTTTATCAAGGACTACCAATGTAGATCCTTCACCATCTCCATGGGATTCACGTTCGTCTCCCAACATCACAAATCGTTGAGCCTTTTCTCTTCGTACCTCTGAAAACACCTCTCTGATAGTGGGCAAAGGTATCTTACCTAAAATACGACCTCGAACTTCGTCTAGATCCTTGTTTAGTCTAGCCAAGAAGACAAACACACGATCTCGCTCGACCTTCTTCTTGTAACGAGCACTATCATTTGGGTTTTCTCACTCTTCGGTTTCAAACAAATCCAACTCCTGCCATATGGCCATCATGTCATGGTCGTAAACTGTAACCCCACGATCCCATTATTGCATCTTTCACAACTGGTTATTGAGTTCGAACATTTGTGAGTGATTGTCAAGATCCGAGTACATTTCCATAACTGTTTGCCAGATATCTCGAGCAGTTGGCAGGAACATGTAAGGTTTACCACGTCCAGCCTCTATGTAATTGATTAACCATGAGGTAACCATCGAATTATCCTCACGCCACAACTTAAAGTTTGGGTCGTTAGCTGGTGGTGGTACCACCTCGCCATTTACATAACTTAATTTGCTTTTGCCGTCAATGAACAACCTCATTTATTGTGCCCATTCGAGATAGTTTTTTTCATTCAACTTATAACTGATGTTCGTTATCGAATTCTCACTCACAAAATAAATAGAAACAAACTGCGATATAGGATCTGTGAATGTAGAAGACGTGCTTATGATGGAACCACTAGCATAATCTGTGAGACCCGGAGTAGTAGCACCCACCATAGCAAGTTTATAATTCATATTGCCAAAGGATCAACAACTAATCAAACAAACTCAAGTCTAAGTGAAACCAAATTTGGAACACAATCTGCAATGACTATCCAAGCTAAATCTCACTTAAACACAATCTGGAACAACTACCCAAGCTAAATCCAGACTGATTAAACCAAACCTGGGCTGGAAGAAGGTGCGGAACAAGGAGACAAGCAGGCCTGGAAATTTTGGCAGTGGTTGGAGCTTCGACGCGTTGTCACACGCAGTTGAAATGGACGGCGCGTGAGATCCACATGCAGGGGGACGGTAGCACGTGTGGGCATGGGGGGTTCGAGCTGCTGGTGATTTTTTTAGAGTGAGGTCGTTTGATTATTCCGACCACCTCTGTGTGGGTTGTGTGATTAAAAAATGACACACGTTTGAGATTGCACGGTACTAGGTTGAGGCTAGGGTTTTGGCAGAATACTTCTGTTGGCTGCTAGGGTTTTCGCAAGAATAAATTTTCCTACGGAGTTCCTAACACTCCTTTCTAACCATCCTCTGATAACATGAAAGAATTAGAGAGAACTATTATTTTTATTCCATAATCATAAAGACTGAATACATCGCAACTTATATAGTAGAAGGACATGAGTCCTAAACGACGTAAAATACCTATCAAGGTGGGACACTACCCACAAACTCTCTAACTAGAATATATCAAATAACATAAATAAAATAAAATAAATAATACTAAATTATCAATATTTAGGTACACCTCTATTTGCTCGGTTAGGAAGTTACTTTCTAGAAATAGAAGAATATGATACCTGGGAGGTCTCAATTTCAGGGATATTTGAAGCGGATGATTGGTTATTTGTGTCAGGCGGAGATGAAGATGGCACAACTTTATTTTCGAGCGAATCTTTTTCTTAAGACCGATTAAGGTTAAATCTCCGTTAAGGAGTGAACATCGGGTTCCGAACCCCTCATATTTGACCTAAAACTTCTAGAATGTCATATTATGTTTATCAAGTTTGTGGGAACAATCATTTCATTACTTGGGTGGCCCAAATTGAAAACAAGAAGTTAATCACGCATTTTGAACTTTTCGAAAAATTTAATTTTTGACCAACTTTGAAAGGCCATAACTTCTTTATCCGATATCAAACGACTCTTTGTTTGAGGCCAAGTCTTCATTTCATTCTCCTCTACAATTTTCGTGTTTAGACCGAAGTCCAATTCATATTCCTCGTGGGTCAAAACAGTGTGAAAAGTAGGCCTCTCAACGAAATCCTATCATTTGGTAGCGCTTTGGCAATACGCCGTCTTTAACGAATTTTTGGGAATTACTTATCCAGAATTTACGGATACTTCCTCTTAGGAAGTTGTAGGTCTTTGAATTAGCTTTTCGTGGACATAAAGATCACTTTAATCCGAGTTTCGCGTAAGAAGTTATGAGCAAAATACCAACAGTGGTTTATGCTGAGAAAAGAAAATTCTGGACATAATGTTTCTGGGATCGGTCCCAGACCCTTGTGTGTCGAAATTTAACACTTTTAAACCTCATTTTCTCATAATTTCTCACCATTTCTCACCCATTTCGAGCTCTACAACCTAAGAGCTCACCGAGAGAGTTTTAGAGGGAGAAAGAGAGAGATTCTCACCGTATTTCATCCCCGAAACGAAGCTCCAACATCATCATCTTCATCTCCATCATTCCTTCTTCCTCCATTGATGAACCCTCAAGCTCAAAAATTGGGCATGTTGTGATTCAAAGGCTTTTGGGGCGATTCAAATCTTCTAACTTAAGGGTTTAACTTCAAAAAGGTGGGAATCTAGTACTAAAACCTAGTTTTCAACTTATTATAGCTTTGTTATGAATTTACTACTTGTTTATGCAAAACCCTAGGTTTTCTAAATGAGTTCGTGCGTATTTGTTGGGGTTTTTCTTTGATATTGAAATTGATGGTCTAAATAGCCTAAATATAGTTTAAATTACATTATTTAGCAAGAAATTATGACAAATTACTTGATTTGCACTAAAACCCACTTGGTACTCAATTTCGTTATTAATAACCTTTGAAGTGAAACTTGTGTCTACTTTAAAAAACCCAAGTGGTGGCTTCTATGTTACAAAACACTTGTTTATGATTTATATCACTAAACGGAATGTTTGATTTGAGATTTCTTCCATTGCTTATATGTGGAAGTTATAATTGATTTATGAAAACCATGTATATGGCATAATTACTACTTAAATGAGTCGGTTGATACCCTGTTGAGATTATACAATGGTCCTAGCTAGTCCATGATGGTCCCGGGTTTGGTCTCTAATGATTGGGGCCAAAAGTTGGGACACAGTCTCCTAGGTTCAAGACCCAAAACCGTGCACTGAAACGAACGGGAGGCCATGCTGCCACGTGGGTGAAAGGCCACGAAATGCAGACCCGATCATACACTTGGGTAATTGTGAGATTTATGAGATTTACAGTTCGAGTTTCATGATATGGAATTACGTTAATTATGCCATAGGATTCCACTTAATGCTCTATTCGTGGGCTTTAAAGGTGTTTAAGCAAACCAGATAAGAGTTTCTTTTTAAACTGTTAAATATGTAAATGGTTTATTCTATGTTACTATACAAGGGATTTATGATATAATTTTCATACTAAATTTATTATATGATTCCCACTGAGTCCTTTTGACTTATCCCATCCATTTTTCATTAAGTTGCTTTTGCAGGTACTTTTGGGAAAGGGGATAGCGAGGGCGCAATTCTGTAGAACGCCTCTATACCATTGCCTAGTCAACCTCAAACTAGTTATAGGTCCATCACAATGGAAGGGCCTTTGTTCTTTGAGTAATATTAAAAAGATTTATGTGTTGTACTTATACTAGAACTAATTAATACATTGTATGTATTGGAGATTGTAAACTTTACATTTGGGACCTCGTTGGAGGTGTTTGATATTATATGGATTTGTTTGGATGGTGAATTGATTTTATGTATTGAACTATTCTCAATTTATACTAGAATGTGAGTATTTAAGTCTTTACACATGAATTAAGCTTCGTTAACCAACCGTCGGCATACGGCACCCGTGATTAACCGGGTCCCGGAGGTGAAAATCTCATACGGGATTCGGGGCGTCAAATGAATTATGTTATTTTTTTTAAGTTCTAGATATATGTTACTGACCATAATGTAATTTAGCATTGTTATTTGTGATCGGTTAATATATGATTCGATTAAATATTCTGACTTATTATTTCGATAATTTAGGTTTTTGATCACTAACCTATTATTGCTCTGTTTTTTTTTATCATAAAACTGTTTTATACAAATAATATATAAGGTAGAATTATCATTGTGTTTAGTTTATATATTATATAAATCTGTTTTTAAACTTGTAAAGTTTAAATTATACCTATCTATAAATTATCTTCTACATAATTTAAATTTCTCATAAAGTTCAAGAAAATTATAAATACTCTATCACCAAAATCACCATCTTCACTAGAAAACTCTTATATATATATATATGTATTGCTCATTAATTAATTAATTATTTTTTTAGAAAACTCATTTATTTATTTATTTATTTGCTATGATCAATTCATATACATATATACATATATTTATTGTTTGTCATTATCAAAAATCATCATTAAGAGCCGCAAGTTTTTTTTCCTCTCTTTTCTCCTATGCACGGTTTTCTATTAGCAAAAACAACATAATATTCTTTCTTCTCCCTTTTAATTTTATCAAGTAAAACAACCAAACTCTTAATTTTTTATTATATGTTGTTAACAAGAAGCGTGCACGACTTTCAAGGAGTTTCTGAATTTTTATTATTTTTTTTCCTCTTTTGTTGAGAGCAAATTTATTTAATTTTGGAGTGGACTTCTTTATGCCATTAATTTAAAATTATTAATATAATTTTTTCTTCTTTGCCGAGCACATTATTTACTTAATTCTTGGTCTTTTTATTGTTGATTGATTTTTTTGGTTTATAGCAATATATATCTTTATTAATTAGCTATGTTGCAACCGATATATATATATTACGTTTTCTTTTATATTATCTCCATTACTTGCCTAATTCGATATTTTACATAAATTTAGTATGTCATAAATTTTAAAAGTTGCCATGATGATGAAAGTTCATGCGCATTATAATCACAATGATAAAGTATTTTTATATAGCATCGAAAATGTGACCATTACGAATCTTGGTTTTGAAATCTAATTCATATTCCTGAAAAATAATTAACATGGATATACTCATAACTATGTAATATTTTCTCCATTTTTTATTAAGATGGCCAACCCAACTCGACCCGAATTTCACATTTTGGACTTAGAAAGACTTGAGTACCATCTGTGGGTTTCTGATGTAGAAACTGCCTTTGTGGCTAAAGAATATTCGATTTGCCACACTTGCTGATCCCAAAGACCCCACAGATAACGGACCATCTGATAAGGTGAAAGCAAATGCATTAATGTTTATGACACTTTGCTCCCAGAATTGACCGTTCAGTGGAAAATTTGCTTATTTAACTATAAAAGCGTTAATGACTTTAACAAGGACATCTTACGCCTAAAGGCACGTCTCAACTTCTATGGAAATGATCTAACAGAAGATGATATAATCCAGAAGACTCTTTTCACTTTTCTTACTTCAGCACTTATACTAGCGAATCAGTATAGACTCGAGTATGATAACACAAGAATCACAACATTCAATAAGTTGGTCAACCTAGTGCAAGTGGCTGAAAGACATAATGAGGTTCTTTTGAATAACAATGCCAGGCTCGTCGGGACAAAGATAATTCCTGAGGCTAATTATGGCAAGATGAACAGTGAAAATAATCCCAACATAAAAGGGGCTGGACGTGCTGATCCCTACCCACATGGCAATAACGCACAATGTGAAACTGGACGTGGGGGGTCGTGGAATGGGCCGTGGAGATTCTTCTAAAGTATGGCGGATTAATGGTGCCATTAGACCTAGTGACCACGGAAACAAGATGCAAAATGCACTAAAGAACCCTCCAGTCAAAAAGGAAAGAGTTGGCGACAAGCCATGTTACAGGTGTGGAGTTGCTGGGCACTGGTACAAGAATTTCCATGCAAGCCCTAAAGTAGCAGCCAGTTACAAGAGATATCGAGAGTCTAAAGAACAAGAATCTCAACTTATGAATGAAGAAGAAAATGACATTAATGTCAATTTCAAAATCACAGACTTTAGTGGCAAGAAGGACTTTGCTCAGTTAATGGCTGCACCCGTTTTTTACTGATATGCTTTATTCATTTTATTTTCTAGAGATAGTTGACCAGGAATATTGCCTAATTATGTTTAGACTATGGTTTTGTCTTAAAGTTCACATTGGTTTGATGGATTAGATTTCTGAACAAGATATTGGATTTATTATCGTTGGTTTTATTAATTAAAATTTCGGACTTTATTCTAATGTATTAGATATGTTCGATTTTTTTTATATAGTTCAGATTTTATAATCAATTTCATTAGTGTAGGAATGAATCGAGAATAACTTTAATGATTGGTTAATAGTGGGAACACCATAAGCATTCAATGAAATAGGCAAATAATGATCTATAATACCTATGTGACTATGATGATTAAATCATCATAAGAGCGAAGAACTGCTCAACTATTTTGTTGCCAAAACGTTGTTTAAAGACACATACGCTCTATATGTACCCAAAGCAATCCGAACTTTGCTAATGATATTCATACCAACAGTAATCATGCAAAAACCAAATGTAAGAATGGAACCAAAATATATTTATTTTTCCCTTAAACAAATACACAAAGAAATGCAGTTTAAAGAAACTTTTAAGGCATTTTAGTGGAATGTACCCGACTATGATAAGGATTGTCGAATCCTATAATGTCACCAATAATGTACTGTGGGACACTGACTCAAACAGGCTTTGGCATGCTTGCCTAGTGCACCTTGGTCATGATGATTGTGACACCTCGAATCCCGTTAAGAGAATCCATCCTCCGGGACCCGGTTAATCACGGTGTCGTACACTGACGGCGGGTTAACAAAGAAATAATTTCCTGTGAAAAAACTAAAAATCCATGCATTAACAACCAAGATATATTCTTTTCCGTAAAATTCTTCCACAACATAAAAAAACTAGTATAGATAAGCAACTAGCCTCCAATGAGGTCCCAAGCACAAGATACAAAATCTCCACATACAACATCTATATATATATAAATTCTAAAATAAGAATAACGCATGTATTGTTAAATAAACTTTGGGAACAATGGTCCTTTGATCATGAAGGACCTGCGACTAGTTTGTGGTATCGAGGCGATCTAAGAATATGCGATCTTCTTTTTCCCTTGCCCGTGGAACCTGTTGAAGTACATGTGTAGAAAATAATGGGGTGAGTCAAAAGGACCCAGTGGGAACCATTTAAGTTTTAGTGTGGAAATCATATTTAGAAATCCCGTTTTATAAAATCATGAAAAATTCTTTTTCTAGAATAATATGAAACAAGTCATTCATATATATATATATATAAATGTTCAGTAAGAAACCTTTCTCATTTGTCTAACATCAGTCAAATTATAAGGAAACACTCTTTTGAACTTTTGTATAAAGACCAACCTCATCTCAATGAATATCCATGGCACGTAAAAAAAGGAACCTTGAGCCGAATCCCCAAAACTCTCACACTATCTAAGCGTCAACCAAGTTTGCATTTCGTGGCCTTTCACCCATGCGGCAGCAGGGCCTCCCATTAGTTTTCATGCATGGTTTTAGGTCTTACACACAGGGGCGTTCTGTCCCAACTTAAGGTCTCAATCTTTAGAGACCAACCTGTGGCCATCATGGGCTAGTGCTATGATAAAGTTTCGATAAAACAATAACCGGCTTGTTCAACTAATCTTTATGCCATATACTTAGCTACCATTATCATATGTATAAATATAATATCAACACTGTTACTGACAAGGGTATGTTAAATGAATAATCCCAACAAGTATAATCAATCATATATACGTGCTTCATAAAGATATCCCACCACTTTGACCATTCAAGGAAATTATCATCTTTAATAATATGGGTTACTAGTAAGAAAAGGGGTCCAAGCAAGTTTTAGTGTAAATCAAATGAAGAGTATTCATTTCTAGTTAAATCATGTATTTAAAACTATATTTAAGCTATTTGGATAACCAATTTCAACAACATCCCACAAAACCCCAACATATCCTCAATAACCATTTGAAGAACTGGGTTTTTGTATAAACAATGGCTATTCAAATGAATTGTTGTATGAATCAAGTGGATAATTGTAATTACTAGTTGAATCGCGTAATCTAAGTCATACTAGGCTCATACGAAACAAAAATTTGACTCCAACATAATATCTCAACATATACTCATAGACCCACTTAGATAACATAGGGTTTTTGTGTGACCAAGTGATAAAAGAGAAATTAAACCTTAATAAGCTAGAAAATAAGTTTTGATAAAGATTCCCACCTCAATAAAGTGATATCCTCAAGCTAGAAACGTTGGATCAAGCCGAGAGTTCCTAGATCGCAAAACCCACAAATTGGAGCTTGGTGTTCATCAATGGAGGAGAGAGAAAATGTAAGAGATGAAGATGGTGATGATGAAATATAGTTTAGAGGATGGTAGATGGAGAGAATTACCTTCAAAAGACTTGCCAAGGTTGAGCTCTCAAGCCTCTCTCTTTCTCTTGAACGAATTAGGTGAAAATGGGGGGTTTGGGAATGTTTAAAGGGTTAAAAGAGAGTGAAAATTCGTGGCTGGTGGAGTTAGACCGATCCAGCACTTGCTGCACAAGTGGACCCGGAGTATTGTTCGTAATTTGGCCATAACTTTCAGCACAGGACTCCGATTGAGGTGATATTTATGTCCACGGAAAGCTAACTCAAAGATCTTCAACTTCACAAGAGGAAGTTTTCCCAAATTATGGATAAATTAATACCAAAAATTTATAGAAGACAACAGTCTGCCACCGAGTTACAATACGATTAGATTTTTACGATCGGCCTACTTTGCGTACTTTTTTGACCAATGAGGAGCATGAATTGTCTTTTGATCAAAACATTAAAGTTGTAGAGAGGAATGAAATGAAGACGTGGCCGCAAACAAGGAGTCTTTTGGACATTGAATGAAGAAGTTATGACCTCTCAAATTTGGCCAAAAAACAACTTTTTCGAAAAGTTCAAAATGCGTGATTTGCTTCCTGTTTTCGATTCGAACCACCTGAAAAATGAAACGATTAATACCATAAACTTAATATACCACATTTCACATGCTAGAAGCACTGGGTTCAATATAAAGGATCCAGAACAAAATATTCACGGCCTAACGGAGGTTAAAACTTAACTAGGCTTTAAGAGGATAATATGTACGGAGAATGGGCATGGGTATTACAATGATCAATGTGTTAAAGTACATGCACGGACATCCCTTATTCCGAGTAACAAAAAAATGGGACAAAAATTCAATACATTACAAAGTGTTGATATTAGTAATGCTCAAAAGTAATCCTTGAATTCCGAAGTATTGGAATCAATATCCCCTTTCCTATTATGCCTCATTAACCATGTCAAAGGAACGACACCCGATTTTTCAAAGCCTACTCTTTAGCAAAAATAAGATCGAGACCTTCTTATGCAAAGGATACAAAATAAAATATACCATTCTTACAAAGAATATAATGATATATTTATAGATTAATCCATCCAGAGTGCGGAACCATTCAAAGTACTTTATGCATCTGGTGGATAATTTGACATTTTGGTCACACGTCGAATAATTTTCTACAGGAAATGTTGCATTTACAAACCTCTTTGCATATATTATACACTTAAGGGCTCACCACCCTGATTACATCAAAAGTATGATTATTATTGCATAAAATCAAAGTAGAAAATCTCGTTCTCCATGTGCATACGCAAAAGGGTCTCACAAAAGCAGCCATCAAAATGATATAGATGGTAGATAGGGCATTGGTTATGCGCACCATATATCCTATATATGCTCAGGATTTATGCAATATTGTATGCAACTTTACTTATTTATTTCAAGGCCTAATATTAGACAAATATTATATGCGTACCAGTTGGTCACTGAATATTAGCCTAACATTGTACGCATATGTGCTGATTGCGTCCCCACAGCGCATTAAACTGAGCCCGCTGAGATAATTAAGTATTAACGTTGAAAACGAATCCTCAACGAAAATCCGCCATTTGGAATCCATGGCAGGCGATCTCTTTACCGATTAGAAATACGGATCGTCACTTTAATGAGACAGTCTTCCTGTCGTTAGTGAGAGATAAAAAAAGAAATTTCTAAGGGAACGACATGAATTGTCAGGGTCCCCACTCTGTCTCATCTTGATCCCCACGCACATCACAATGTATAATAAAGTAAAAAAGAATAATCGATCTTTAAAATGTAACAGATTCGATGCCTGATGCATTTACTGATATCGAAAGTAACGAGATCAAACATACCAGCTGCAATTTGCCTACAAGTTATAAGTCCCCAATAAAGGGCACAGTGTCATAGAAAGAGACGCTGCAACTACATTTAGTGGAGGTGTGGTTAAGGCCATGGCTCCCTAAAGGAATAGAGGGAGGCCACTTGGTTCGACAAATACTCACACAAAAGAAGAGGTGGAGTAAGGCACAAATTAATCAATTAATCATTAATGTAAAAATTCCTTTCATGAGATTATCTCTGATTGTACTTATGTCCATGAATCAACACTAAGGGACGCCTCAAAGTTATAAGTGATTCCAGAGAATAAATAAATCTCAATGGGTTAAGAGAGGACATATGAGTTAATGGAAAGATTCACCATATGCATTAATGATACATTGTTGCTCAAGGAATTAAAGAGTACGATGATGTCGAACCTCGCTTTGTTACAAAATGTTAACAAAGGGCAAAATTGGCCTAAATGAAAATAAGCAATCCAGACATAATTAGATTATATGGCAAAGAGACAGGTATTAGGTCTAGTAGTGCTAACCGTGCCAAGTGTAAAGCCTATAGGACATAAACAATTATTTGCCATAAAACGTAAATGAGGAAAAAGAAGTTCTGAAGTAAAGGGCTCACCTAGTGGTGTAAGGTTTTCCACAGACGCTCTAGAATTGACTAAATGTTATAACATTCCACTACTTAGTTAGCTTGGTAGTTTTCAAAGGACTGAGAATGAAGCTTAAGAATGTGGTCACTACGCATCTCTATGGGGATCTTAACTTAAATATATATATATATGAAAGTGCTTGATGGCCTTACATTACCCAAGTTAAGTGACTGTAAATCACAGAGTGCTATAGCAATTAGGTTGAAATGCTCACTTTACGGAATAATCTGAATGAATATGGTATACCCGTCTAAGTGACTACTTGATTGGGAAGCGATATACAAATAATGAATTATGCTACTGCGTATTCATAAAGAAAACAAGTTCTCGATTTACAATTGTAGTTGTATATGTTGATAATATAAACATATAGGTACTATTGAGAATTAAGAAAAACCGCAAGCTACTTGAAATTCAATTTTGAGATAAATAATCTTGGGAAAGCTTGAATTTTGTTTAGATCTTAATCTATAATATCAAGCTTGTGAAAAACTAGTCCACTAGTCTGCGTATGTTCAAAAGATAATCAGGCAATGTAACCTGGACAAATCGCATTCTACTAGCAGTCCCATGATCAGTCTAAATTTAGATCAAAGGAAAGATGAATTTTGTAGAAAGTAAAATTACGAAAATGTGTTAGGAGATGAAACTTCCCATCTAAATGCAATATGCGCATTATTGCATTTAACATAGTATACTCGACCAGACATAACATTCACATTGAACTTGTTAGCTGGATTTAACTCAGCGCCAATGCAGTATAATTAAACACCTAAAAGGAACCATTGGCTTGGGATTGTTCTTTCCTTAGAGACAGGAAAAGGTGCATGCGATAGCAACATTTAAAGTAAATGATGATGCTAAAATGGCCACCCCCTACATTGAAATCCCAAATAAAATCTTGATTCATTTTGTTGGTGTTGGGTATCTCTCTGGCCCACACAAAGCTCTAAGAAGAATATGGCAAACTTGTTAACCAAGTTTTTTCGTAAGGCCATATTTGAAAACATGTGAAAAACATAGGGGTGTTTAGGCTTTTCCAAGTCCCATGATCGAAGTAATGATCAAGGGAAGGTGTGAAATATGATGGAATTTTCGCACCTACGTTGTACTCTTTTCCTTAGACCAATGTTTATTTTTTTCACTGGGTTTTGTTAGTTGGTAAGGTTTTTAACGAGGCAATGATACATGCATAAGCTTTTCAAATTCCTTGATTAATGTAATCATCAGGGGGAGGTGTAGACTTGAGGGGGAGTCTAACATCCACACGATGTTATGTCATACTCTTTTCCTTAAACCAAGGTTTATTTTTCTCATTGGGTTTTGTTACATGGTATGGTTTTTAACGAGGTAACAATACATGCAAACTCTATTGATCGAAGTAAGGATCAAATGGAATTATAAACTCAACGGAGGAAGTCTAACATGATTGTCATAATGTTGTACTTTTTTCCCTTCGATTAAGGTTATTTTTTCCCACAGAATTTTTATTACTTGACAAGGTTGTAACGTGGCAACAAGATATGTACCATTCTATCTGCGACTCAGCACAAGGGGGAGTGTTGAAGAAAATTACACGTAGTGTGCTATCGTATATATATAATATGTATTAGGGATTTTACTGTGTAAATTATGTATTATGAGCCATATTGAGCTTTCTTGTCAACCTTATTTACTATTATATTTGTGCCCTATTTAAAGGGTTCATCTAATGAAGGGTTGAGTAGAATTATTCCCACAACACCATTGAGCTATTGGCTAAAATCTCGTGTGAGTGGGGAAGTGAAAGTCCATTTTGTTGGAGACTTGGTCGACTTTATCTAAATAATGAATATTTAAATAAATTTTATTTACTAAAATAAAATTTTCAAATATATTTTGTTCAAGATATATAATATATTCAAAGTAAGCCTGAGTCTAAACCCGAATCGGGTATATCCAATACAATTGTATGTTGCGCACGTGTGGTAAGCCACACTTATAAAAGTTCTCATCCAATTATTCGAAAATTGGGTAAACAAAATATTTATGTAAACTCATAAAAAAATTCACATTCTCTAATGTAGAATATAGGTAATGAAGCTTGCTTTAATTTTTTTTCGAAATACACATCAAGTTCCAGCACAACACAATTTTAAAATAATTGCCAACAACACTTGCAAACTAAAAGTAATGTATTTATACGACATTACAAGAGAACATTCAAGCACACGATAGAAGTTCCATTTATTTATGAATACATTACAATTAAGAGAACATGTTATAGGTACATGGCTCTTAAATAAAGCACACAATATCACTCTTAATTAAAAATACAAGCAAGCACACCTTAATTAATTAATACTTAAATTGCATAAGGGCATATATGTATATATACACCCATGCAATTAATACAAACTTCTCAATTATACTTTATTGTCCGAGACACAGTTGAAAGGCCTAAAAGGGCAAAGGCCTCTCCTTTTATTTATTTCAATTTCCAAACCAACATACTGTGAAGCTCACTCAAATCTTTTAGTACTTTCGCCCACTGCATTTTATCTGGGCTGTCATGTAGCAACGGGTAGGGAAGGAGGTCACATCCTCCTCCGACTCACTAGAGTTATCGCTGGCGCCACGGGCTGGGTCCGAGTCGTTATCCGATTCAAAATCCTTCTCATTCTCTAATCCACTTTCCAACTCACTCGGGTCCGTGATGTCGTCTGAGTCATCCGATTCATTCTGCTCCTCACTCTCGGGTTCACTGTCCAATGCACACCGGCTTAAACTCGAGGTGCGCGTTGTCAAACCACGGTTCTGGGATTGAGCTGGGGGGGACCTTACAGGGCTCTTGCCAAAAGTTGGGTCGGGCCTATTCCTAGCGGTCACATTCGTAGCAGGATGTACTCTTTTGGTGGAACTCATTGAACTAGACCTTGACGAAACAGAACTTATGGAATTGGACCTTCTTGAAGAGGACCTTGTAGCAGGTTCGTTTCCGGTATCGATAAGCCCAGGATCATTTTTCATTATGGGTTCTCTCCAAAGGATATACTTTAACCAGTGCGCGGAAAATTTTGGGGTCCTTTCCAAATTGTTTTTGTAGTCCACGTAGATACTACCAAAACGAGTGTCAAAACGTGAAGCCCACTCGAAATTGTCCCACAATGTCCATGCAAAGTATCCCTTAATATTGACCCTAAATAAATCATTGCAAAAAAAAAGAAAGGTCAAAGGATAGTGCAAATTTACAAGTAAAAACCATAAAAGCATTTTTTAATATATCTATATTATCAATTACAGTTTCTTTCTTCCTTTTTTTTTTCCAAATTAAAAAATCATGAAAAAGGGGCTTTTCAACTAAACTTTTAAATAATTATGTTCTCTATTTTCTAATTTTGTTAGACGAGAATTATTTTCATTTTCGCTCTAGCTTTCTTAAAAAATACTAATTTCAATTAACTAAGTCAAAGAATAATAACAAAAGAATGAAAGATAATTTTGTATCACATACCTATGAAAATTCCTCCTATAAAATAAAAAAAATAAAAAATAAAAAAATTTAAGCTCTTACTTGTTGGGAGCACCTTCTTTAGTGATTTCACTGATTTGAGAAAGATGATGATGGAGGTAATACAGCCTATGATTATCGTGAAGGACTTCATGATGTGGCAAGTTGTCATCATTGTTATCTCCATATCCTTCAAAAGAATAAAAAGAAAAAAAAAAGGTTTGTTAAACAATTAGATTCAACATCATATCTTATAACTATACAAGATTTTCCATCAATCACTATATATATAGATAATTTTACAAAAAAATAAGTAAAATATTTTCAAAAAATAATATAATAAACCCCAGTAATTTTTACTTGGATAACATGCCTTTTTGTTTCTTGTGCAGAAAAATGGGTATAAAGATATACTGGTTGGTCGATTTTCAATGACACCACCGAATCTAAATAACAACATTTAGCAGTGAAAAAAGGATACTATTAAATGCACCCACACAATCTCGTTTCTAACTCCAATTCTAGAGTACCTTTCAACTCACACCACAAGTCTTACCGAAAAAATGGTGCTTTTATAGAAAGAGCGCATATATGCTTGTGGGGTGAGTTGAAACTTTTTTTTACATAAGTGGCTTCCGAATCAAGAATTTTTAATTAAGTGCATAAACTCCAACAAAACAAGGAAAAAAAGATAGAAAATAAATGCCCGTGTTCTCATTTTCAACTACAAACTGAGAATTTGTAACTAAGTCTATTTTCAAACCTTGAGGAGAGGGGTTGGTCTAATGATAGGCAACTCCACCTTTACCTAGGGCTGGCAATATTTGACACGACATGCTAACCCGACACGAACTCGACACAGAGTTAGTGGGTTTGGGTCAAGCATAAACGGGTTCGGGTCAATTTCGGGTCAAACACTCTTAACCTGCAAACTAAACGGGTCGTGTTCGGGTTAACCCGCTAACTCGAAATTGACCCGCAATTAACACAATTATTCTTTTTGTTTTTTTTGCAGCTATATATATATATATTATTTGGCCATCTTGCTTGAACAATTATATTCTTATTTTGAGTATTGGTAGTAGATGATAATTATTATGTTTTTATAATGGATAAACTACTAATTTTTAATATTTATACTTCAGTTATGGAATGTTATATATTTTGACTCTAGATTATTAATATTAAATTTTGGTATTCAGTGATACTTATTATTACTTATTAAAATTTAAAATTATTATAAAACAAGTTAATTTTTTTCACATGAGACTTAATTGTCATTATAATCTTAAAAGATTAATCTTGTTGTGTCGAGTTGCAAGTTTAACACAACCTATTTATTAAACGGGTTAGTCGGGTCGTGTCGTGTAACCTGTAAAATAAACAGGTCGTGTTCGAGTTCATATAAATGACACGATTAATTACACGGGTCGTGTTCGGGTTGACACTAATACTGTAATATTTGTGTGTTGACACGATCCGAACACGACACGCGAATCCGAATTGCCAGTCCTACCTTTACCTTGAGGCCAGGGTTCGATTCATGAGAGTGAGAGGGAGGGTTTTCTTTGTTTGTAGGATTAAGAGAGAGAGACTTAGACCTCTCTTAATATTGAATAATAATAATAATAATAATACTAATAATAAAAATAAATAAATAAATAAATAAATAAAAAGAAGTCTAGTTTCAAACCTTAAGGAATTAACCAAGTCAAAATCATCCAAACAAAGTTCAATTATATGTATGTTTTTACAAATAATTAAGCCTACCCATATTATACCAAAGCAATTATTTCTTTTCCAGAGTATAATACAATTTTAAGAATTTGTGCTGTATATTTCTACAATTGTGCATTTCTCTAGTAATAAACATAGTTTACTTTCTTAATAGTATCACACAAAATATACTAACTAGGATTATTGAAGTATAGGTACCCATATTGCCAAAAAAATTGTCTTTATGTCAGAACATAACATGTATTGTTTTGAGAAGTTGTTGCAACGGCACAAAATATCCCACATCGATAATATAATGGGTAGATCCTTAGTTCATATGCACGCACTTAGTACCCAATTAGCATAGACCTAGAATTACTACCACCTGACGTGTGAATATTGTGGCCCTTTGGGGGGGTGTTGCTAAGCTACGTACGCTTCTAAATTTGTACCTTTCTACGAATAAAATAAGTATAATTATTGTGGTAGTACGTAGTACCATATACCCTTCAAATAAATATGCTTCTAAATTTGTACCTTTCTCCGAAAATAAGTATAATTATTAATATATGACAAATAAGGGAAGTAGATAGTAAGGTTACCGTTTTCGGTAATATAAATAGGCCCCGGATATTCTTTCTTGATACGAAACATAAGATCCTTAAGCCCTTGTGGATACACTTTAAGCCAATTAACAGAACCCTGGAATTCTTCACCTAGCGGAAGCTCAGGAGGATACTCAGTGTTATAATCCGTCGTATAATTTTCGCCATGTTTCTTTTCAATGTCCGGCTTATCACGCACATAACAAGCAATGTAGTAATTTATTCCCAAAAAGTCCATAGAACCCTGAATACATGAACTGCTGTCGAATTCGGAAGGAAGTCTTCTTCGTCTCATTGTCTCTGCCATCCCCTTGGGATATTCACCTTTTGTAATTGGATATAAAAACCTGAAATTAATATAAAGTGGAAAAAGATGATGATGATGATGATGATGATGATGATGATGATAACAATAATTAGTTAACGACCCTATTTGAATGTAATATAGATTAATATTTTTAACTGTTTACATACATGCACGTACGTACACTAGAATAATATTTTTTGTAAAAGGAAAAAGAATTGTGTGTGTTTTCACATCATTGATTGAGTTTTTTGATAAAACTTTTAAGGTAACATTTTAACAAAGGATGACATTTTATTATAGTATGTGCATGCATACTATAATAAGTTACATCACACCATTATTTACCACAAATTAACAAGAACATCAAGCGTTTATAATATTAATCATCATAAATTAATATACTTAATATAATAATATTTGGTAGATCATCGCCCAAAATACAATCAAAATGCACAAATTTATAGAAGTACGTGCCATCCCATTACTCTATATAAATATATATATATATGTATCATTGACAATACTTCCCTTATATATATTTGTAGTGATATACTAACAATTTTTTTCTATATAATTAAAGTAATTGTTTTTGTAAGTCATACCATGAAGTAGTGAAGGCATTTTATTTTTTTTCACTCTATATATATATGTAAAATTCATACAATACTCACCCAATTTAACGTGAAATCAAAGGCTCGTTCTGCGGCTTGCTTGTCCACTGTAGAGTCTGTAGCTGGTGCAAACCAGACTGCATTAAGAGCTATCCCAATTTGTCCATCTTGAGATCGCTATGTTGTAACAAAATTTATTTTAGAAAAAATCAAGACATGCAAGGCAAATGAAATTACTTCAATTGACAACTAGATAAAATCATTACTTTATATTTCTCCCGATAAATTTTTACTGCTAATGCATGAGCAAGAAGTTGATAGTGTGTCACTAAATAGGGTTCTGTTGCTCCTCGTGGATATCGAGGGGTCTTCTGCCTGTCTGGGGTATTTGAATCTTCTTGATAGCCACGACCAGGGCATGTTTGCCTGATGCATACCCCCCTTCGCTAAAGCTCCAAGGCTCATTAAGTGTAATCCAGTTTTTCACATCCGCCCCAAAAGCCTTGAAGCAAGTTTCAGCATACTTTCCAAAATATTTGCTGTAAAGTTGTTTAAATGATATTTGGTTGAATCAATTGTCGCAATGTGTCTTAAATAAAATGAAATAGTAGTTTATTGATTCTCGTTTGAAATAGGGGGGGGGGGGGGGGGGGGATTGCTTACACAATTTTAGGACTCCTAAAACCACCGAATTTATCTTCTAGAGCTTGGGGAATATCCCCAGTGGAAGAGAGAGTCACAAAAGGCGTAATACCTGCACTCACATGTTTATATAAAGTGAAAAAATATAAAAATACACACAATTGTACATATTTGTGATAGAGCAAGTACATAAGAGGCACATTCAACCAGGTGTGTATGCAATCTAAGAAGTTTAAATGTTTTTTTTTAAATTCACAATTCGTTGATCCGTCCCATGAATTAATAGAATGCCAGTAAAATATATTAGTCAAAGATTCAGACACTGTCATTGTAATCATACTTTAACTTACTGATTGAAAGGGCTCCTTCTACAAATAAATTCACGAGA